>CM074179.1:64385358-64584171 GCA_037179385.1 Holothuria scabra | reverse complement strand
AGACACATTGTAAAATTCTTAATTATTGCAGGCGAAGATTGCCTATTTGTGTGAATTTTATCTTGTCATAACAAATCACGTATTTCCTTCTTCGAAATTAAAAACTTTTCTTGACATTATCGGAACTAATTACTTCAACTAAGTGATAACGACAAGATGTTAAAAGTGCCACCAAGAAATGACATGATGTCAATTACCGATTTATACAATCTCCAACCCACTGCAGTGTCTTAATGGACAACTTTAAATTAAAGCTGGATAATCCAAGTAAAGAACTCTAGTTAAAATAACTTTTCTAAAATATGAATATTTTGCCCCAAATCAGATTGCTCCCTAACGTTACTCTTAAAAGTCACTTTTACAGCAGAGGTTTTAAAGAGAATATCGAAAAAGACTTAAATTTGTTTTCGAGTTTGTGCCCTTCAGTAAACATCTTAGCCTGCGTAATGTGCCCTTGATGAACATTATTTGTTAGTGTTTTTATGAACTTTGTGCAACATGGCACCTCCTGTGATATTCTTCATGATTAATCCTGTGGTGCCATCTTGCAGTTGGTAGAATCAACCATGTCTGGTAGGCTGAAGATCCTTTTCAGGTCGTATAATTCCTGCAATACTGGAAAAAATGTCCAAAGGTTATTTGACTACTTTCTTGAAAGATCATAGTGCTATTGGGCATTACAACAAAACATTCAACCATGCACACATTTCAAAGCACTGTTTCAAACATGCTCTCCCTTTAATACCCAAGAAAACATGAATGCAAAATAAGAGCCGATGAACAGGTCCTTCGTACAAAGATGTGCTGTTAGACTGTACAGTTACATTGAACTGTTGAAACATGAAACATAAAGGCTGAGTTTTTCGAGAGGTAGAGGGTTTCTAGGAATTTCACCTCCATGCATAATTTTACTTAATTGATAACATCCCATAAATTGTTTTCTTCTTTTATTTAAGTTATAATTTCCGGCATTTCAGTGGAACAACCCCCATATGTACAAGAGGTGGCGAGTTTATGCTTTCGTCCTTCCACTTCTCATATTATTGAAAGGAATTAAACTGTGATCCCAATCCTAAATTTGTACGTTATCGATCACTTTTTTCATAGAGATTTCCCCTTGAACAAGTCTAACATCAACACTGCGTTTCTTTGATAAATGTTATGACAAATGATTTATCAATACAATGGCCTTGACGGACAGCAGGTTTACCTCCTGTATAGGCCCTACGTTAAAAAAAAAGTTACTGTAAAATGAATGGACGTGCGAGACCACTGACATTCACTTGGGTAGTCATTTCAGTTTTAAGTAATATAGCAAGTTAAGGGACAAAGAAAAACTCCCATAACGTGCTTGTAATATTTGAAAATTTTCTCGAAAAATAAGAAAAATAAAAAATCTCATTCAATACGAAATTTGAAAGATTGTCAATGGCTCAATTTTTTGGCTTATTTTGGAATTATTGAAGACCTTTAATACCATTCAATTGGAGTGCTATATTAATCTGGAAATTCTCTGATATTTTTCCTTCCTTCCCCCGAGGAGGAGGGAGATTTCAGTATTTAAGCTGTAAAATTTTATCCAAATTAATTTTCATAATGGATGCATTCACGACATTTCCTTCTATAATGAGCAAGGTAACTTTTTAGAGTGGAATACATTATTGATTGTGTTAATTTTATACTGGTCCATCCTGCCATTCAGGCCCACTGTATAATTGTGATTGGAATATTTTGAATCAATTATGGGGATCTAACCTGACATGCAGAATTATAATGTAAGAAAATTATTCAAAATGGTGGTCCGAATCAGCAAATTTCAAATGAGATACCCTAAATATCGACATCGGCAGCTAGTTTTAAGCCCATAAAAAGTGTGTTGATCACATGATTTGTTAGGTATCATAACACCAATCCATTAAACATCCTTTTCATTTTTTTTGGGGGGGAGGGGGGGTACCCGCCGTTGCCATGACTTTAGTGGGGGCAGTTAAATAGTGGAAACCCTTAATTCGTTCCTATAAAATGGCATCAAGGCTTATTTCTATGTTGATATTGTCTGTAACCAGCTACACTGCAGGTTTTGCAGTCATATATGAGCTAATGACTCTTTCTTTTTCCTGAGAATTGCGTGTTATTGCTCATATCTGCTGCTGTGTATACCTTTGTATCTTACCGATTCCGGTACCAGGATCTCTACTGTGTTAGTATCAGTCATAGTTTTACGGATACGTCTAAAAGTGACCGCACTTGTAAATAAACCCCTTACCCTTGTTCCCCCCAAATTATGAGGAGACATGTTGATATATCAAACGCGCATCACCTGGCCGAAAATAGAAAAGAAAAATACTTTACGAAAATAAAAATTAAGGACTTTGATTGTAACATTCCAAACTTTCAGACAGGCATTAATCACTCCTGTCACCTTTAATGACTTCAAAATGTATGAAAATTGGAGCCCTTCTTCAATTTGATAGGGCTCCAAGGGGAGCCGGTAGCACTTCCTGGTGCACTATAAGGAATTCGGAACCATTCAAGTCAATGTTACGTCCAACGCAGTCCAAAACTCATTATAGAATTCTGCCCCTTGAAAATGGACGTCATGACTTGACCGACTTTGTCCTTTGTCAGTTATCCAACAAGCAAGGATTTCAAGAACATAATTAGTTTGTCCAGGTTCCAATTAGTTAGTAAATTAATTGGATAGAGTTTCACGGCCCAGTTTTCAACCAATTGGTTCAAGTCGAGCCGGCCACGGCCTTTTGTGCAGGTTTCATGGGAGCTAAATCTTTAGTGTTATGTGTCATAACCGAGTTACACCCGCTTGAATTATAGCGACTTAGGCAAACTGTATTCTAAAGAGTTTTAAGTCAGGTAGCCTATAGTTAGATCGAGTTATACGGCTCAGACTGTAATCAATTGGTTTGATGCGTGCTGGCCACGGCATTTTTTTCCAGTTGTAGATCACTTGGCTGTTTTCCCTACTCCATTAGTAAGGCAACTCTGCTGAAACGTAATCTATACTGAACATGACGTTTTTCTCCTCTAAATTAACGCACCCCGGGGTGCGTCCCGCCCCCCCCCCAATTTTTTTCAAAATATTAGGGCTCCTCTCAATAAAACAAAACGATTGCACAGACATAGATATAGAAATAGTTTAAATTAAAATAGTTCTGCTTGCACAGTCAATTTTATTAAGACAGATGTTTATGTAGACCAGAAAAATTACACAAGATTTGAAAATCTATTATGAACAATATCATTTTCTAATTTAAAGTTATGTTTACTACATTGTTAAATTTTCAAATGGTGTCATTATAAACCCTTGCTGGTTGGTATTTTGCGGTAAAATAAATGTTCCACTAAAAACTCTACTTAGAGGAGCTTATTAAAGTGTACCTCCACTCAAAAGATTCAAAGATATTGATTAAAGAGCATAAAAAATGGATTCTAACAGTCCAATTTCCATCTTCATAGGACATTTCTGAGCTGAGATATAAAATGTTGAAGTTTATCCACTCAATTTAAAAATGTGTATTGCGCTACAATTTGTGATGTCATTGTAGTACAACTCAAATTACAATCTTTGTATTTTTTTTTTTGTTTTTTTGTTTTTCTGAAAGCTACTGCACCTTGTAACAAGGTGCGATAGCACTTTAATGGGGTGTTATTATTAATTAAACCCTCTCTGTGCAACATGCTGTGCAAGCAAACAGAAAGTGTTCTAGGTCATAAAAACATTTTTAATTTTAAAGGAAAACAAAGCAGTTTCTGTGAGTTGTGCAACAAGAGAGTCACAAATTATTGCGCAATGGACAAATTTGTTTTAAGTGATTAAACTTCAACACTTTATATCTCAGTTCAGGAATGTCCTATGAAGATGGGAGCTGGACTGTTCGGATTCATTTTTCATGCCTTTAATTATATGTTTTTGAATTTTTTGACTTGAGGTACAATTTAATTAGTTTCAGCCAAATTCATTTTACCATAATTTACACAGTGTATTAGATACGGACTGAAAAAAAGTTGACCCGCACATGAACTTATTTTGTTTGATTGTAATTTTGAAAACTGGTTTACACACTAGTGATGGCGTGCCTTGATATCAGTGGTCGGGATTATATGTGCAATGCATAATTAAAACACACTCAATGAAGTTCTTGGTAATTGTGAAGCATTTTCAAGATATTGTACTTCTGTCCTTTCTGCTCTAAAATAGACATTAGTTCATGAGGTACTTCATAGGGCTCCATGGGACATTCCGTAGCTCAGCTATTAAACGTAGAAGTTTATTTACTAATTTAAAATAGCAGATTGAGCGATAATTCAAGCTGCTGCACCTTGTAAAAACATGACTACCGTCTAGCAAATATTAGGCGATTTGGCAAATTGTTTCCTCCGAGTAAAACATGTTACGGGCGAAAACAGGACGCGTTCAAAGTGTTTTGTGTGTGTGTGTGTGTGTGTGTGTGTGTGTGTAATGGGGTTGTGCATAAAGAATGTCACAAATTATTGCACAATGAACTTTTTGAAACTAAGTGAAAAAGATGGAGCTTTTACAGCACAGGAACCTTTGTGTGATGCCTGATTTTTTTCAGGGAATCTTGTTGAGGAAATTTTGCCGTGTAGTTGAGGAAAATAGGTAGAAGGGAAAATGGGTTATTATTTTTATTACCGGGTCCATATTTTCCCAAATTTGAAACAAATTTTTGTCCATTATGAAGAATAACCTCCAAACGCGAGGTACCACAGAAATGTGTCTTTCTTATCAGCGTTTATGAATTCTATATCATGTGTAGGCTACCTATATGAAGATAATGTGACAAGTTTGCCTCATATATAGGTGTCTAAAAAAGTTTAAACTTTCATTCTGGAGTGAGACCAGATTTTTTGACATGTTTGAAAAATATAAATAGAGACTTTTGGCCAGACTTTTTCAAAAATGTGATAATATCCCCCTAAAAGTTGCGTCTGGTCATTTGGAGGCAAGGGAGTGTAAAATGGCAAATTTGTGATTTTATGTTGTCCAGTCGAAACACAGACTTCACAATGGGTTTTATGGGGCCTAAGGTCATTTTGATAATGTCTTCCAGGCAAAACAATCAAAACAGTTTACAATTGCACCGGCCTCTAAACCAGACTGTGTTGTTAATGTCATTTTGTAGAAATGTATTAGTATGTCTCAAGACACTGCCTTTGTCTTGAATGTCTACCTAACCAAAACTCATTCTACAAAACCAACCGGGCAACTGCATGACCAAGCCTGGTTAGAGCATTCGATTTGCAGACCGCCGGAGGTCTGAAGTTCGAGTCCTGGCCTGATCATACTGAAAACATCAGTTTAGTAACTTATTGTCATTGTGATTGGTGTCCAACATAACCAATGGTTTTTAATAAACAAGGCAGTGACCACAACTGGTAAAAGTCTTAGCAAACTAGAACTGCATTTGCTTGCAAATACGCAGAATTGTAGTGCGTGTTAGAGAAGTCTTTTCAGTTAGTACAGTAGCCCAGTTTTTATTTCAACTTTAGGATTTGTTCATGGCGGGAAGAGGGGCTGTTGTTTCTTTTTGGCCACTCCTCTCAACCCTATTTCTTGATAGTACAAAGACGGACCACTTGTCTCCCAGCTCCTTGGCTGGACGCATAAAGAAATCGTAGAAGAGTAACCAATGATGGAGTAAACCCGGACCTTCTATGCTAATAGTCAGTCACTAGCTTTATTTTGAAGCATATTTGCCAACAATGAAGCAAGTGCTGAGTAGTCAACATAAAATCACAAATTTGCCATTTTACACTCCCTTGCCTCCAAATGACCAGACGCAACTTTTAGGGGGATATTATCACATTTTTGAAAAAGTCTGGCCAAAAGTCTCTATTTATATTTTTCAAACATGGCAAAAAATCTGGTCTCACTCCAGAATGAAAGTTTAAACTTTTTTAGACACCTATATATGAGGCAAACTTGTCACATTATCTTCATATAGGTAGCCTACACATGATATAGAATTCATAAACGCTGATAAGAAAGACACATTTCTGTGGTACCTCGCGTTTGGAGGTTATTCTTCATAATGGACAAAAATTTGTTTCAAATTTGGGAAAATATGGACCCGGTAATAAAAATCATAACCCATTTTCCCTTCTACCTATTTTCCTCAACTACACGGCAAAATTTCCTCAACAAGATTCCCTGAAAAAAATCAGGCATCACACAAAGGTTCCTGTGCTGTAAAAGCGCCATCTTTTTCACTTAGTTTCAAAAAGTTCATTGTGCAATAATTTGTGACATTCTTTATGCACAACCCCATTACACACACACACATACGCGTTTCTGGCGCCTATCGGGGACATGCTCATTATACCAGTCAAGTGGGGATATTCTGTTTTTCCTAGTCAACTGGGGATAATCACAGGTCATAATCAAGGTGACTGGGGATCCTGAAAAATCTACACACACATTTTCACACAAATTCAAACAAAAAACATGGAAACGTGGATATACCTCAGATCAAACTGTAAAGCTACAGGCACTTATCTAACACCCCACTTTGCATTATTTTGGACTTTCTAAAACCGGGGATATCCCCGTTTCGCGGGATATCCCCAGTTCTACTGTAATTTTCATGTGTGTATCCCCGATTGACCCCAGAAACGCACGCACACACACACACACACACACACACACACAAAACACTTTGAACGCGTCCTGTTTTCGCCCGTAACATGTTTTACTCGGAGGAAACAATTTGCCAAATCGCCTAATATTTGCTAGACGGTAGTCATGTTTTTACAAGGTGCAGCAGCTTGAATTATCGCTCAATCTGCTATTTTAAATTAGTAAATAAACTTCTACGTTTAATAGCTGAGCTACGGAATGTCCCATGGAGCCCTATGAAGTACCTCATGAACTAATGTCTATTTTAGAGCAGAAAGGACAGAAGTACAATATCTTGAAAATGCTTCACAATTACCAAGAACTTCATTGAGTGTGTTTTAATTATGCATTGCACATATAATCCCGACCACTGATATCAAGGCACGCCATCACTAGTGTGTAAACCAGTTTTCAAAATTACAATCAAACAAAATAAGTTCATGTGCGGGTCAACTTTTTTTCAGTCCGTATCTAATACACTGTGTAAATTATGGTAAAATGAATTTGGCTGAAACTAATTAAATTGTACCTCAAGTCAAAAAATTCAAAAACATATAATTAAAGGCATGAAAAATGAATCCGAACAGTCCAGCTCCCATCTTCATAGGACATTCCTGAACTGAGATATAAAGTGTTGAAGTTTAATCACTTAAAACAAATTTGTCCATTGCGCAATAATTTGTGACTCTCTTGTTGCACAACTCACAGAAACTGCTTTGTTTTCCTTTAAAATTAAAAATGTTTTTATGACCTAGAACACTTTCTGTTTGCTTGCACAGCATGTTGCACAGAGAGGGTTTAATTAATAATAACACCCCATTAAAGTGCTATCGCACCTTGTTACAAGGTGCAGTAGCTTTCAGAAAAACAAAAAAACAAAAAAAAAAAATACAAAGATTGTAATTTGAGTTGTACTACAATGACATCACAAATTGTAGCGCAATACACATTTTTAAATTGAGTGGATAAACTTCAACATTTTATATCTCAGCTCAGAAATGTCCTATGAAGATGGAAATTGGACTGTTAGAATCCATTTTTTATGCTCTTTAATCAATATCTTTGAATCTTTTGAGTGGAGGTACACTTTAATAAGCTCCTCTAAGTAGAGTTTTTAGTGGAACATTTATTTTACCGCAAAATACCAACCAGCAAGGGTTTATAATGACACCATTTGAAAATTTAACAATGTAGTAAACATAACTTTAAATTAGAAAATGATATTGTTCATAATAGATTTTCAAATCTTGTGTAATTTTTCTGGTCTACATAAACATCTGTCTTAATAAAATTGACTGTGCAAGCAGAACTATTTTAATTTAAACCATTTCTATATCTATGTCTGTGCAATCGTTTTGTTTTATTGAGAGGAGCCCTAATATTTTGAAAAAAATTGGGGGGGGGGCGGGACGCACCCCGGGGTGCGTTAATTTAGAGGAGAAAAACGTCATGTTCAGTATAGATTACGTTTCAGCAGAGTTGCCTTACTAATGGAGTAGGGAAAACAGCCAAGTGATCTACAACTGGAAAAAAATGCCGTGGCCAGCACGCATCAAACCAATTGATTACAGTCTGAGCCGTATAACTCGATCTAACTATAGGCTACCTGACTTAAAACTCTTTAGAATACAGTTTGCCTAAGTCGCTATAATTCAAGCTGGTGTAACTCGGTTATGACACATAACACTAAAGATTTAGCTCCCATGAAACCTGCACAAAAGGCCGTGGCCGGCTCGACTTGAACCAATTGGTTGAAAACTGGGCCGTGAAACTCTATCCAATTAATTTACTAACTAATTGGAACCTGGACAAACTAATTATGTTCTTGAAATCCTTGCTTGTTGGATAACTGACAAAAGGACAAAGTCGGTCAAGTCATGACGTCCATTTTCAAGGGGCAGAATTCTATAATGAGTTTTGGACTGCGTTGGACGTAACATTGACTTGAATGGTTCCGAATTCCTTATAGTGCACCAGGAAGTGCTACCGGCTCCCCTTGGAGCCCTATCAAATTGAAGTAGGGCTCCAATTTTCATACATTTTGAAGTCATTAAAGGTGACAGGAGTGATTAATGCCTGTCTGAAAGTTTGGAATGTTACAATCAAAGTCCTTAATTTTTATTTTCGTAAAGTATTTTTCTTTTCTATTTTCGGCCAGGTGATGCGCGTTTGATATATCAACATGTCTCCTCATAATTTGGGGAACAAGGGTAAGGGGTTTATTTACAAGTGCGGTCACTTTTAGACGTATCCGTAAAACTATGACTGATACTAACACAGTAGAGATCCTGGTACCGGAATCGGTAAGATACAAAGGTATACACAGCAGCAGATATGAGCAATAACACGCAATTCTCAGGAAAAAGAAAGAGTCATTAGCTCATATATGACTGCAAAACCTGCAGTGTAGCTGGTTACAGACAATATCAACATAGAAATAAGCCTTGATGCCATTTTATAGGAACGAATTAAGGGTTTCCACTATTTAACTGCCCCCACTAAAGTCATGGCAACGGCGGGTACCCCCCCCCCCCCCCAAAAAAAAATGAAAAGGATGTTTAATGGATTGGTGTTATGATACCTAACATATCATGTGATCAACACACTTTTTATGGGCTTAAAACTAGCTGCCGATGTCGATATTTAGGGTATCTCATTTGAAATTTGCTGATTCGGACCACCATTTTGAATAATTTTCTTACATTATAATTCTGCATATCAGGTTAGATCCCCATAATTGATTCAAAATATTCCAATCACAATTATACAGTGGGCCTGAATGGCAGGATGGACCAGTATAAAATTAACACAATCAATAATGTATTCCACTCTAAAAAGTTACCTTGCTCATTATAGAAGGAAATGTCGTGAATGCATCCATTATGAAAATTAATTTGGATAAAATTTTACAGCTTAAATACTGAAATCTCCCTCCTCCTCGGGGGAAGGAAGGAAAAATATCAGAGAATTTCCAGATTAATATAGCACTCCAATTGAATGGTATTAAAAGGTCTTCAATAATTCCAAAATAAGCCAAAAAATTGAGCCATTGACAATCTTTCAAATTTCGTATTGAATGAGATTTTTTATTTTTCTTATTTTTCGAGAAAATTTTCAAATATTACAAGCACGTTATGGGAGTTTTTCTTTGTGCCTTAACTTGCTATATTACTTAAAACTGAAATGACTACCCAAGTGAATGTCCAGTGGTCTCGCACGTCCATTCATTTTACAGTAACTTCTTTTTTTAGCATAGGGCCTATACAGGAGGTAAACCTGCTGTCCGTCAAGGCCATTGTATTGATAAATCATTTGACATAACATTTATCAAAGAAACGCAGTGATGATGTTAGACTTGTTCAAGGGAAATCTCTATGAAAAAAGTGATCGATAACGTACAAATTTAGGATTGGGATCACAGTTTAATTCCTTTCAATAATATGAGAAGTGGAAGGACGAAAGCATAAACTCGCCACCTCTTGTACATATGGGGGTTGTTCCACTGAAATGCCGGAAATTATAACTTAAATAAAAGAAGAAAACAATTTATGGGATGTTATCAATTAAGTAAAATTATGCATGGAGGTGAAATTCCTAGAAACCCTCTACCTCTCGAAAAACTCAGCCTTTATGTTTCATGTTTCAACAGTTCAATGGAACTGTACAGTCTAGCAGCACATCTTTGTACGAAGGACCTGTTCATCGGCTCTTATTTTGCATTCATGTTTTCTTGGGTATTAAAGGGAGAGCATGTTTGAAACAGTGCTTTGAAATGTGTGCATGGTTGAATGTTTTGTTGTAATGCCCAATAGCACTATGATCTTTCAAGAAAGTAGTCAAATAACCTTTGGACATTTTTTCCAGTATTGCAGGAATTATACGACCTGAAAAGGATCTTCAGCCTACCAGACATGGTTGATTCTACCAACTGCAAGATGGCACCACAGGATTAATCATGAAGAATATCACAGGAGGTGCCATGTTGCACAAAGTTCATAAAAACACTAACAAATAATGTTCATCAAGGGCACATTACGCAGGCTAAGATGTTTACTGAAGGGCACAAACTCGAAAACAAATTTAAGTCTTTTTCGATATTCTCTTTAAAACCTCTGCTGTAAAAGTGACTTTTAAGAGTAACGTTAGGGAGCAATCTGATTTGGGGCAAAATATTCATATTTTAGAAAAGTTATTTTAACTAGAGTTCTTTACTTGGATTATCCAGCTTTAATTTAAAGTTGTCCATTAAGACACTGCAGTGGGTTGGAGATTGTATAAATCGGTAATTGACATCATGTCATTTCTTGGTGGCACTTTTAACATCTTGTCGTTATCACTTAGTTGAAGTAATTAGTTCCGATAATGTCAAGAAAAGTTTTTAATTTCGAAGAAGGAAATACGTGATTTGTTATGACAAGATAAAATTCACACAAATAGGCAATCTTCGCCTGCAATAATTAAGAATTTTACAATGTGTCTGTAAAGTTGTGGATTACCGGTTGGATATCTCTATTACTAGCTTATAGTTACATAATGCATCTGTGTTCGTGTATGATGTTCATACACGAACCCAGATGTTTGATGAACTTGCTACTGTGCAGATCTGTATCGCCACCATAATATTAAATTTGCAGAAACCCATTGGAACCACAATGTACCCTGACAACAGTTCTAAAAATGATGGCACACATTGAGCAGATTGTTTTAGGTATTAGATGGTCCCGCGCATCATGCGGGACTGTAAAAGCAAAGCTGAATTAAAGAAATCAAAGCCTTATAAATTCTTTTAAAACGGCTCATTGAGTTGGTTCATGAAATTCATCAAATTTTTCCAAACCTGTTAAGTTTTCTTCACATACCAATGACATATGGCCTGTCTTAGACAATCCCTATACCCTACACTCAAATAACTGTTTTATGAGTGAGTGCCTAATGATTCAAGTCGGTTTTCAAAATTTTGTGACCAGACACTTTTTCAAATTATGTACAAAACTGTTACAAGTCAGGAAACGAGAAAATTAAAACTTTTAGTGTTTTCTGTGACTTTTGGGCTTTAAATTTGACTTTTTATGCTAACTATAAGCATTTTTATGTGATAGTGACCCTTTGAGACTCTCATTAAGTTATCGATATCAACTCATTGAGCCTCTTCAAAGAACATTTCGAAAATATAACCAGAATTGTCAAAGGCGGTCATACGCCATTACCAAAGCAGGACGATGTAACCCGGATTAACAAAAAAATTCTCATCAACATAGCTTTTCCCGATGTAATCTGAAAGCGCCCCCCTTAACCAAAGGGGCATTACAGCAGCGGTAAAACTCAGTTTTTGAAGCCTTTATACAATTTTGACCAGGGCAAAAGGGCCACAATTAGAAAACAAACTGAAACCCATAAAACTATGATTAAACTCAATGTTAGTTTCTAACTTGACTTGGGAATTCAACCTTTGCCTACACTCTAAAATCAAAAGAGTGAACTTAGTCGCTCTTTGATCGAGTGAAAAGTGTAAATTCACTCCATTAGAGTGATAATTCACTCCAAAAAGAGTGAAATTTTCTCCAAAAAGAGTGAAGTTCGCTCCAAAAAGAGTGAAATTCACCAGAGGAAGAGGGAAAAAATTCACTCTTCCATGAGTGCCTGCAATGATCGCTCTTTTTAAAGAGAGATCACTGTGGGCACTCCATCAAGAGTGAAACTTCACTCTCTTTGGAGTGAACTTCACTATTTTTGGAGGGAACTTAACTCTTTTTGGAGGGAACTTCACTCCTCTTGGAGTGAATTATCACTCTTATGGAGTGAATTTATACTTTTCACTTGATCAAAGAGTGACTAAGTTCACTCTTTTGATTTTAGAGTGTATCCGGTAAGGGCATAATGCACAAGACTAAAGATCAAGTTATTGTCCAATATTCTGGTCTACAGTCTTGTCCAATATATGCCTAGTATTGTAAATGCTGTATTTTAAATATTAAAAACACAACAACAATACTCGTCCTTCCTTCATTGCACATCTTGTTTCAACAAATCCAGTTTGCGGTAGTAAACCTTCTCTTTATAGGTACGCTGATTAAACAGACAATCTGTTGCAATGCTTTGTTCATGGTTAAGTGAGTAGATTTATTCACCCTAGAGAGAATTTAAATAGTTCTAACTTCATTTAGAAAAGTTTATTGTATGGATACAAGCAAAAGTATAAAATGTTACATTAGGGTTCAGTTTTAGTTTTCAATGATAATTTTAATATCAAGAGTTGTCAAATAAATTTATCTTAAAGCCGCTATGTTTATTTGGACCCCAATGAACGTTATTTTGAAAGTTGGAGTAAGGTATGTATGGGATATGGACTCATATTAGAAAATTTCGATGACAGGCTAAAATCCATTTCTTCACTTACATTTTTCGGCCGAGAAGTAATGGTTGTTGTTTGAAATAACGCATACTTATTGACTTTCAGGATAGAGATAGTTAAATTTTTACTTAAGGTTGAAATGCAGTCACCACAGCGTCACGTAGTGTATAGAACTGTAACACTGAACTTTTTAATGATTGGCCCTGGAGTCTCGAATGAACAAAGGAAGCTACCAAATTGCCAACTGTCTATTTTTATGTATCTTAAAATTTAATTTTTAAAATACTGAAACATTTTGGGGAAAAAAATCATCTCAAAACTGTTATGAAAGATTCTTCCTCACAGTGAGACATAAACTGTCCATGTGAAATAATTTTTTTCTTCATGGAAGTATACCACAATGTATCTATTCAGAAGAAAGAAAAAAAAAAACGTGATTCTTGTCTAAAAAGGAATGATGCCACATCATCGGCATGTTTTGTTTGGTTTTATTTGATCTACATTGACATGACTACCATCTGATGATTTCACAGAATTGGTAGGATGGCGATCTTTAAAGGTATAACCTGAAAATATTTAAGGTTACAGTTTTGATACTAAAGACTAACTAATCTTTTTCCTTGCTGATGGTTTTAAAATGTCTGGTAATGACAAAATAAAGGTCGAAACCTGGTACCCGAATGATTTACAAGAGAATAGTGTGGTTGTTTCAAAGCTACTGGAATAGGATCTCCCCAATTTTTGTAAGATTATGGGCTAATGTCATTGAGGAGCTAATGTATGGATAATGATTGAGATAGAATTGAGGGATAGATCCCTCAACCAGTTGTATGTTCCTGATATGAAGTAATTTTGAAATTAGATTTTTTCAAAGATAATTCCTTTTTTATTTCCTTCATACTTTACATAACGTGGCGGCTCGCAAAGACACTACCCTACCTTGCTCTTCTCATTCAGGTCATAAGAAAAACTGTCATTTGATCCTTTCGTAAACGTTTCTAGAACGAACGGCACGTGTTCTCAAAATATGAACAAGATGCAAATTGAGACTAAGCGCGTTTTACTCTTTCCTATATTGGTTGGGTTGTAGAAGGGAAACACTTCTTTTGATACCCCGTGCTTAGGTCCTACCAACATGTTTTTATAACTCATTCTGTTATTATAAAAATTTATACATAAATGTACCAATTACCTTAATATCAGACAAGTTTCACTTAAAGCAGCTTATGCTGTTATTTTTACGTTTCCAGTGTTCATCAAATGTATGGGCTGTACTCCATACAAATGTAAAAAGCTTTAAAAACTAACGTACTTTAGTCTTTTCTCCGAAAATGAGCAAAAATTCGAAAAAATTCCAACGGTTTCCAAACGCTATTCTACCTTATTATCTTGCTCTAGCTCCGCCCAATGAATTTGATGCATATTCAGAAGGTCATTTTGAGAAGGAGTCAAGCAAAACGTAAACAAAACAGACAGTGAAATTTCGTTCAATTGATACATACGTTATTTAAACGGCCTTTACGTGTCCAATTTGCACATCGCATCGAACCGGCTGCGCAATTCGTTCGTTTCATTTGTGAACCCAAATTCAGTGACAAATTCCTACTCACTTGTTTCGGCTCCATCGTTCAGTTTTTAATTTTGTCGCTGATTGTGCTATTTGAATCCGTCCCAAGTTTCAAGATAATGTTCATTTTCTCTTTGATTTGATGCTGTGGCTTGGCATTCAAAAACAATCATTGGGTTACATACGTGTGAAACTAACTGTCATTCTGTGTTGGGCCCGAACGGTTGTGAAAGGACTCCTGTGATGCATGTACACAACATGGGTGATATATTGGCAATACGTACATCGTTGTGTCAAAGGGTACGCATAATTTTACGTCATTCATTTCTTGCATTGTGATTGGTCAAATTGAGATAAGAGCCCGTTGTCTTTGCATAAGAGTTTAGCCGAAAAAAGTAGATGAAGTTTTTTTCTATTGTAATTAGCGCTCTAATTAGTGAAATTTCACCGGAAAAAAACCTGGCGTGAAAGATTTCTATCGGGTTGGTATCAAATGGAAGAGCAAGATTGAAGATTAACGATGAAGGTTATTTTTTTCCATCAAACAGCATAAGCTGCTTTAAATCATAGAGAGCTGGGAGCACATGTGACCGTTATTATTTCAACTTTAGATGTAATATTACAGTGCGTATTTCTTTTTGGTTTCCCGAAAGGGGAAACTATGGAGCCGGTCTTCAAGTTCACCAAGGCAAAACCTTGAGAGGGACCGCGGATTGCAAAGTCGATATTGACTACTGCAAGTCATCCATACAAATGAGCGACGACGATTACTTATACCGCATGCTTTTACAATATTGCTCGACACAGTGTTTCTGCAAAGCAAAAGACAAAGACTTTTTTCTTACTAAAAATTTATGGGGTCATCAAGTGTTTAATAATTTAAAAAGTCGTAATAACTTTGAAGTTTACTGCATTCTTGGAGAAAATCCTCTAAGCTTGCGATTATAAGCCACACTCGTTGTTGTCTTAGATCAGACTAAAACAATGTACACATATACAGCCACTAATGATATAGCAATGCGCAACCCATCCGCTTGGTGCTCCGTATTTCACATATCTGTAACGCACTACGACTACAAGCAAGTCGGAATGCTTCTCATCTGGCGACAATCGCAATGGATTTTTACTGCGTAAACTTTCTCCACATACACTTAACTCAATGAGGATTTACAGTACATTCTGTGTACAGGGGTGGCGCCAGCGGAAGGGGGGGGGACCGGGGGCCATGGCCCCCCCGTCGGGGAAGGTCGGCGGTTTCGTCGGGGAGGCCTAAAAAATAAAAAATAATAATAAAAAAAAATAATAAAAAAAAAACCACAAGGACTGAAGTTACTGGATGGGTGATCTAGAACATATTTTTGTTTTGAAATGCTATTTTAATACACATCAAAATCGATTTTAAATCACTTCTTAACTCTTTTAAACCCCATTCTTTGTACCTTGTCCTATCTATTCCCCCGTCGGGGAAGGACGGCAATTTTTCGGGGAGGCCTAAACATGAAAAACGTGAAGGACTGAAGTTACTACTGTAGATGGATGACCATGATTTTTTTCTTTTTGAACTATTTTTGTGTAACGCTATTTTAATGCATATCTGAATCGGTTTTAAGGAAAGCTCAAAATAACTACTGCTTCATTTCTAGTTCAAGTCTGGGAAATGCCATTCCGAATATCTAAGGGGTTAGATTTCTTAACAGTTTTCTGTATGCTCCGCGCTAACTGATGGTGGCGCTCCGCACAGATAGTGTTTTAGTCGAACAGATGACTGAACAGAACAATGCGTGTTTGTAAATTATTCTTCGTTTTTGGCATTATTATTAAGTGAAGATATTTTTATTGCGAAAGAAATCCGAAAGGAAGGACTTCTTTAACTCTAGTTACGAGCCCAGGAAATGCCATTTCCTGCTGACCGGGGGTTCTTCATTTTTCAAAAAAATCTGTGCGCTCGACTTAGATAATCTTTCGGGCAGGATTACATTTTTTGGGACAAAGGAACAATTCCGCCCCTCACAAACTCAGCTGACACGCTCCCGTACGCCCATGACAATAAATAAAATATGAAATTTCAAATAGGCCTATATGCGAAGCCAAATTTTCTCCTCGGGAGAATGCTCCAATATGGTCCGAGGGTCTAAATCTGCATGATGATATTCAGAAACCTCAACCAAACTACAGATCACCCCTTCTTGATTTTCCTCATGAGAACGTCAGATTCCTCCATAACACCCCCAAACTGTCATAAAATTACAATTTTCTCCAATATTAGCATAAGATTGTTAAAAACAGCAAAATTTCCCAATTTCGATGGATACTCCGTACAATAAATAACCAAAGCCAACTCTGTTAATCACTCGGCATACTACCTAATTTTGCTCCTGAAAGGCATATCACTTAATAAAAGAAACCAATATTTTCATTATAACCTTACCAAAAAACCAAATTTTCTCTCATTAAAATCCAAAATTTCACCATCATGATAAGCTCTTAATTTTGAAAGATTCGTTCAAAAAAGGGAAAAACTCCCCTGGCGAACTTCTAGTCTCGTCTCAAAGCCTTAGTCAGTTAGTAAGAAAGTCTTGCACGTTTGATCAGTTCATTGCGTAACCCCAAAAGAATTTCAGCTGTCGCCCATATGTTTTTGATTTTTCCCTTCTGAAGGACAGATTCTTCAAAAAACACGTCAATTTTTTAAAGTACCAATAAAAGCCAAATTTCTTTTATAAGTTTTCATTTTTGCTTCATTTAACTCCAGATTTTTTAAGTATTTTTAAAAAAAAAAAACCCCAAAATTTCGCGCCTCAAATTGTGCAAAGTCACGTTCAACTGAGACATAACATCTCCTTTGTCGGGGCCTTGAAATTCTGGCCCCCCTGTCGGGGAGCTTGGCCCCCCTGTCGGACAAATCCTGGCGCCACCCCTGTCTGTGTATAACAAGAGACCAGTCGATTCTTTGCGATAGACTAGCTGTAGGGTATTGTGAGGGTGTCAGTGTCATGAAGTATCGTGTGCCTGTGTAAGGAAGGCTGTGTTTGCAGTTTGTGGATTTGAAAACATTTATTCTGTTTCAGAGATGTTTTCAAACTTTATTTTTCCTTGTGTAATTAATGTTGTTGCTGCTTCGAGGCGATTGAATTAGCGGAGGTTCCGTAGTAGCTGGTCTTGTTTGTAAGAAGACTACAAACCAACTTAGTTTTAAACCTGTAATAACCATTGGCAGAGGTAGCTTGGTGTTGCTTGTAGAGAACGGCCACAATTAGTTTGAGTTTGGTTCGTATAGGTTAAGGTCAGGTTAGATGAGGTTTTCATGGTAGCGGACCACTAACTCCAATACTCATGTCTGGGAAAATGTTTACTGACAGACAAAGCGCCATAAGAAAATTATGGGAAGTTGTTTCTGACTGTGTTACTTACAAAATATGATCATTTTTGCATTTGGATTTTGTAGACGATGAGTTGAAATACATGCTGTGCAAAATTCAAGGCAATCTGACCAATTTTAGTGCCATTTTTTTTATTGTATTACTCCGCTCTGTGAAATGCCGTTTTTGAGTAGCTATTATGGCGGGAAACACATCCCTATCATTCAAGGCTCTCTAGCTCAAAATTTCAATGGTTATGGTATGGAAATTTGAAAATGCCATGAAAGCCGAGATTGTGGGCTTCGATTAGAGGGGTAGCATGTCCTGGTTGAAAACTTCTACTGGGAGCTAGGGGGCACGGAAGTAGCCTAATTTAGTGTGTAAGTCAATGGGACTTATAATTAGTGGCCCGCTACCTTAAGTTTGTTGGTTAAATCAGGCTGGCCAAGGCTTTATTTCAGTTGTGGCTGACTGACATGTTTTCCGGCTTATGCTGAACACCAAGCAGTTTTCCGGCTTATGCTTAGCACCAAGCACAATGGCTGACCTAGGCCACTTGCTACTTGACGATGAGGGAGTTGTCTAGACTCCAATTCATAGGCTTTTTTCTTAGTAGGTCTGTATTTTCAGTAGGCCTATGCTAATTACTTGTACTTAGTAAAGTAACCTTAAGGGTGCCTTGGCAAGAATCTTGGTAGGGGCCGTTCAGAATTGGTTTGATATTTTTTATATACCTCCGGTAATATGCGGTTACAGCCCTATACTCTACACCCTCATATTCCGACCCCCTTATGTTCCGACATTTGATCGTAGATGAGCACATGGGTGTCGGAACATATAGGGCTGTCGGAATATAGGGCAGTCACCTTAATATGCTGTATAGCCTAGTTCCCGCTCGTGGCCAGAGTGAGAAGAAGGCAAAACCCGGGAAAATTTTCAAGGTGACAAAGTGTGTGAGCTACTGCAAGTAATAAGTCGATGAAAGTAATCAAATTAGGCCTATCCGGGGAAAATCATGGGGGCTTAGCCCTCTTTGGCGACTCCTTGCATGACTACGGATCTGCTAACATACATGTTTTTTATTAACTGTAGAAAACTCTTTGTATTGACTCTCTAAGAGAATTTGCTAGTATAATATTCTCAGTTACTGCCACAGGTGAATACCATAGCCTATTCATTACATACTGGAATGGCTTCGTGGAGAAAATAAACACTCTTCCGCAGTATCTTAAGTTGTCAAGTGTCGTTGAGATAACCCTTAAGGAGAATTTCTTCATTGCATTGCTTTTCGTGGGGATGTTTAAATTTCCAAGCTATCCAATATTGAACATGGTAATGCCCCACTCAGATGCATGGACATTTTGGTCATAACTTGCGGCGCACTATCATTCCTCAAGGATCAACGGTGATCTCTAACAGTATCCTTTCGGGAAACGTACATAACTGTGGTTTTAATTTGTGTAATTGGTTTTTAAGGTAAAACTTTTGTTTTGATACGAGGGGCTTTTGGTATTGAAAGACTTTATCAACAAAAACTAAACTAACAAATGACAACTAAAGGAGAAGTAGGATGATTCAGGAATGTTTTGGAAGACTTTGTTTTATCTTCCAAATTAGCTGTATTTCTTTTGAGCGATTTTTCTCTCCCATCCATGGCACAATCTTCTAAAAGCAACCTTTGTTTTCGTTCGAAATTTTTCAAAAGTCGTAGGACGAACGTGAAAGATGAGATGTGTCGTCCAATATTTTCCAAATCTCTCAATATCGTCATCCTGCTTTTTCACTTTCGAGAAGAACAGAAATCATAAGCTTTGCACGTGAAAGCTTTTCAATCTAAGTAAACCAAACCACAAATTGGGTAACTGTTAAATTGGAAGCCAGAAATTATGTAGCGAATGAAAGCAATGTCACAAAGGTTTTCGTGTCTGCTGACCGTGCATCAAGTTCATTAATATTTACATGAAGAAGTTCTTGCATATGACTATTGTCCAAGTAGTTGTCTCAAGTGACATTATTCAGCTTAAATGCAGTTTGGATCACATGATATTTAGATTCTTATAGATAAACAGGCGTAAAAATTGTGCGTGTGCGATTTAGAGGAGCTTATTTAATTGGTTTTGTTCGGTCCAGCTAATTTAAAATAAAAGAAACCAACTGAGATGATACAACTTATCTGTGTGTTGGCAAGGTAATTCAGTATGATCTCAAACTGTGAAGTCAACTGATCTATTGCTGTGAGTATTTTGGATCAAAGATCACAATAAATAATACATGACCTGCATGATGGTGGTTGTTCAGATGTTAATATAATAAAATTCAAAACACTCAATAAGGAAACTTTATTTTTTTAAATTTACCTAGTGAATTGATAATAAGCCTATCATGTGAAAGGGATTGTTCTCTTCATGTTGGGGGGGGGGGGGGGGGGGTTAAGTGGAAAATAAAGAAAGCGCAAAATACGAATAATCTTTCAGAGATGCTTGCCATGTTATGTGATTTTTTTAAAAGTAGTTTTGTTTACCTGTGTTCTCTAGAAATCACTATTGTTTGGTGAATTCTGCATATTTGACCACATATTGTTCATGGCGGTTTGGCCTTATCGGACGGGTAACACATGCATACTCGTCGACAAATTTCTGTTGTTTGCCTAATTAATTTGAAAATGAAAAAAGGTTCTATTATTCGAATGCCCATTGTTATTTTTTCTTTTGCATTTTTGTCAGTGTCAAAATAACCCCTTCAAGACTGTACAAAGGCAATATGTACGTTTCTTTTTCGTGAATGGGCTTGAAAAACAACAATTAACCAATATTCGCAGAAGTGGTTGTTCCACAGAAATAAAAGTAAAACTATCCCCCATTCTTTCGAGATCAAAGCAGCATAATTATACATTTGACTCCAAATATTTCTATCCTTGCTTGAAATCATTCTGTAAGAAACAAAATCGATGTCAAAGCAGATTGATGGTTTGAAATGATTTTTACGAGCCCACTGAATTAAGTTTACAAGAACCGCAAATCGCAGTCTCGCAAAACAATGGTGTACCACGGTTTGAGAAACCGGCGAATACAGTGGGTTGGAGTCACCCTCTTTCAAAAAAGAATGGAGAAGAGGAAGAAAATAAGAAAATGAATTTGGAAAATGTTGAAGAAAGGAAAAGCAGAAGGAGGACAAATCCAGCAAAAGATGTTGCACTAGTTTAATCTAGCTGCGCCCTCAATAGGCTAACATTTTGCACATTTTCCGCTCCCCAACGACACATTCTTACAATACACCCATCAGTCATCATATCTCTCTTGTGAAAATATCGCTTTGATAGGGGTTTTGGAAAACTTACCGGTAAATTTGAGATATGGTGTTTGTTAGGACCTTAAATTTAAGTACGAAGAAAAACGTTTGGATATTTTACTGTACTTTTACTTAATCAAGCTTGAACTTACTTTGTGGAAATTTTAACTGAGGGGCGACTGCATCCTTATATTCTCTTGCAGTAGTGTATCTCAAGCTCATTCTATGCCGTACTTCGGCCACTTGCAAGGAAGGATATATTTGGCAATTTGTGGATATCTTAACTCAGAGATAGAAATCGGTATCATTTGGAGATGGGGTCGGGGAGAGGGTTATATTCAATGGAGACCTGTGGCGTGGATGAGTATCACTGCCAATGTTGTGGCAGTGTGATTTGAGATTAACGGTCAATCCGCTATTCCGCTGCTAATGTGGGGCGTACTGCTGTGTATTGATATTCCTTACCTTTGGGGAAAATCACTCTAAAGAATTCAATGTGACAGCACTTTTAGAATTCAATTCAGTCATGTGTTCTCAGTTTCTTTTCTCCATCCAGCCAATGACCATTTATATTCTAATAAATACAGACTTTCCTTTGGTTTTTTATCCTGCAAACATTCTTACGAAATATTCTACATTTCAATTTCAGAAATAAGAAAATTTCAAAAAATATACTTCTCATCAAAAACTGCAAAGAAGGACTAAATAGAGCAGTGCGATGAATGCAATATGTGAACACGATACCCCGATGCGGGACCTTGGGTTTCGCATACTAGGCGGTAGTTCTGAATTAAAAAACCTAGGTCGGTTCATGAGTCTGTTGGGCCGAAGGGTGGTCGGGAGGCAAAAATTTCTTGTTTTTCATATTTGGTGTTTGCATCAGAGTCTCCGATGTTTATTACACATTTTAGCAATTAGTTACTTTCGAGACAGAATCGGCAATCATTTCACATTAACTGAACCTCCGCTTGTTGTTGCGTATTTGGTCTAGTGGTAAAATATCTGCTTTCCGGAAGCTAGGGTTCGATTCCCAGCTTATTGCTGCGTGTTTGGTCAAGTGGTTAAGCATCAGCCGTCTTGAAGGTAAAGCATCAGCTTTCTTGAAGCTATAGATTCGATTCTCAGCTGTTGTAAAGCATCCCAGTTGTGGTAACGCATCGTCTTCCTGAGGCTTAGAATGGATTCCTAGGTCAAGACATTACAAAAACTTTAAAGAGCAAGAGTAGTCTCCCAACTTGAAGTAGTGAAGTAGACCATTTTGTTTAAAGATTGACTCTCGAGTCATGTGACAATCTTTTTTCAACTCAAATGTGAAACGTGCAAGAAACTGTTTGATTTGCTTTGAATGTGCGAAATATAGGCAGGGGGGTGTAACTAGACACACCTCCCTGATACAGGAGACCTAAAATATAACGAAAGATGCTTGGAGGGAAATAAGAGAAAATTTGTGAAATTCAGTTCGCTGTTGCTTAAAAACACTATTGGGGAGACTGATTTTGCCCTTTGAAGATGAAACGAATGGAATTCATTTGTGTATGATATCATTGGTAGCGCTACGAGGAAGAAGGGGGCATCCCCCTAGATTTTGTCCATGCCCTCCCCCAATTTCCGTAATCCTCAAGTTAGGTCAGTTAGGAATTGGGATGACCGAAAAATATTAAGAAAATACTTCTTCATAGATTATTTTTCCATTCAGAAATATGCAAAAACCTCAGGGCTTCCGGGAATTCGCCCCCTTGGAATCTCACCACGGAGAAGGGCATATGGGCTCGATTTTGTGCTGCGTCCGAAGAGATTTGACCCCCGACACTATCTTCTGCCCTAATTTTCCCCCTCCCGCATTTTGACATTCTATCGCCACTACTACAAGTTGCACATTTTAGCAAGGGGCTTTGGTGTAGTGAGACAATGTGGACCGTGTCCCACAGCTAGAAAGGGTCTTGGGTGCCTTGATTAAAGAAGGAAGCTATAATTTAATCGAAGTAGTAAAATTAGTACTAACTGGGCTCGCTGATTGTGGCCAGTTAACTATACCGCCAACAACAGCCATATCAAGGAAGAGGAACCAAGAGTATTGAAGAAAATTTGTTGTCCCCTAATCAAGTAAAACTTTTTGTTGTATAGGCTAATGCACCCAGTCTGTGTCTTCAGCCTTTAAAATATATTCCTAATCGCTCCTTCTCCAGTCAATTGAGTGAATAATTGATTTCGTTAAAGATAACATACAGAATGGACATTCCATTATTACTAAAGTAGCATCCCTTGAAATTCCGAATTAAATAGAGAGCCTCAAATTGTAGGGCTTAGGTTACATTGTGCACAACGATTTTTGGTTGCCGTGCAATCTCAGACTTGCTAATAAGAAGTACCTTGTTCCCCAGTTATTTCCAAACTTTTGATCTTTTCTTATATAGGAATCCCAGAATCCAAAACTGTCTGCAAATCAAGCTCCACATTTTGAAATGTTTGTAAAAATATCGCAAATAACGTCCTCAGAGAAATTGTGTTCACTTTAAAAAAAAAAAAATCGGAAAATTTGGGCGGTTGCCCCCCCCCCCCCGGGAAATTTTCTAGCTTCTCAAATGGTGCAGAATGTGACTTATACGGGGATTACGGTTATATTTTTCTCATGATATCAGTAATTTAAGCTGTCACATTTCCAATACAAAGTAAATTTGAAGCTGATACATATGGCCTCATGTCGTCTTATTGATCATCAGTCTTTTTTGTGTGTTTCTTTGACTATACAACTGATGTGCTTCTAAACAGTGATTTCATGGAAGATATAGAAATATTTCAAACCTAACAGTCCCCTCATTTCTCTTTCAACTAAGTTATGTACGGTCAGTTATTCTTGTACCTATTAGAAAGACAAATTTGTTCACAATTCGCAATTAACAATTCTTTACAATTTATTTAAGATGTTCATTCTGCGGTGTCCCCGAAAATGAGCGCTCTCTCTCCCCGCACTAGAAATCGGGAACTCCCGAGTTCGAATTCTGGTAAGGTCAACACCGTTTTTCCACCTCATCCAGATTTTCCAGCTTTACTAATTTTATTTATATATAAACAAATATATATATATATATATATATATATATATATATATATATATATATATATATATATATATATATATATATATATATATATATATATATATATATATATATATATATATATATATATATATATATATATATATATATATATATATATATATATATATATATATATATATATATATATATATATATATATATCGCAGTGCTTGATGTGTTCTCCTAAGGCTTTAGACAGTCAGACAGACAAAAAACGCTCTAAATTTCATAATGTAATACCTTCGATCATTTATTAATCATTTTTCGTTTATTTTAACTATTAAACCTTCCAAGAAGGAAAAGAAAATCCAAAAAGCATAAAGAAGCTTAAAATGTTATCACGTGCTGTTATGAAAGGCCAAACGTCCAAATTGGTTGCTTTTTCATTATTTGTTTTCATTTTCCACTGTTTTGGCAGTGCCACTGGTCCTGAGGAATCGAAACGAGAAATAAAATTTAGAGCTTCGATGATAGTTTTACTTATTGGTCCAAAAGAAGTTTTCCTGCTATTTGCATGGATGTTTCTTCACATCGTCCCGTTACTCCTTATGAAATAAATATAAAGTTTTCAAAGTAAATGAAGATTCATTTACAAGTAGAATAAGCATAATTTCTGTATTAGGGTGAGGAGGATTTATAAATTGAGGTAAGGTACAGTGGGAATTCCACCGAATGACAGGGGTGTAAGGAAGGGAACATTGAATGTTTTCGCTGTAGAAACTTCCAAGATCAAATAGTGCCCTTAAGGTCCAGTATGTGCCATCAAAATAATTACACCATTAACAGGTAATTTAACTGTGAAGACGTATTCCTCAACAACTTAATTTTGTGATAAGTAGATGGAAGGTCGCATAGGTGCCCTTTTCGGATTGTTTTTGCCTTGTATAGGGTGTTGAGATGCAAATTGGTTATTCACTTCAATGTTTTTTAGCATATTAAATCACGAATTACTGTTGACACACGGTGACACATTTTAATTGGTCAGACCTGATGTAAATACTTACGAGTGATCCCCGCACTGTAAATACAAATTAGTCAAAGTGGTGTCGGAATTGACTAACCACGTTAGTCACTCTTATTTGTGATGATATGTGACCAATTTTGCAGCATTGGACAAAAGAATATTAGCTTAAATGTAGTCCAGGTTTAATATATTGGCCAAATATTAGTCAAATATTAGTCGATATTGTTGACCCACGTGATTAGTCAGCTCACCCACTATTTGACTAATTTGTATTTACAGTGCTAGGTGGCTTCCCCGATACTGACAGTAATGAGCGCCGTATCCTTTCTCAAGTGTACACTCTACTGATCTTCTAATAATTTGCATACCGAGCGATTTTGACCGATATGGTCAGTTCGGGAAGTAACCGCTTTGGGGGTTATATGAGGTTTCCCTAGATCGGGGGGAAATTTGCCCATTTCAACGGAATGAATATTTATGAGCATTTAGTGCCTACCTCTCAAAGTGTGTTTGTTTTCAAATGTGATTCCGTAGTAAAGACGCCAAGGGTGAAACCACAAGGGATTTTTAACAACGTTTTTACAGAGACAAACGCTGGCACGATCCACTTGAACACCTTTATGCGGAAAGTATTGCACATAACCTACGGCTGTGTCAAGTTTGTAAATTTAGCTAAGGAAAAAGAATATAGCAAAATTGCTCGATATCTCAAAATCGGTGCGGTGAACAAGGAAGATGACAGTCTTTCTCCCTATCAACAGTTATTTTATATATGCCTTAATTTCTTTCTTGAAACCGATAAAAAATGCAAGGTGGTTTTGAACGTCATCTCCGTTAAATTTGCGCGGTAGTATCGCAATGCATCGTGGGAGATATTTGAAAATGGTGCCACTCATGGCAAATATTCCCCCGATCGGGTGAAAATTATTTTTCCCCGAAAGCTTTTATCTTCCGAACTGGTATCAGGTGTTTCACCACGGCTGAAAATAGAAGAAAACACTCTTTATTACAACAGTGTAAAATTATACCTCTCAGTTGACGAAAAGTAGAAGATTGGGGCTTCCAGTTCCAGGGCTCCCAACTTTACCGGAGGAAGCATCAGAAGTAAGCTTTCCCTTCACTTGGGTTGGTGTGTAGGATGAATATTGATCCAGAATAAGTGCAGCAGCACCTGGAAGAACGAAATCATGAACGTTCTAAGTGAAGTGGTTGGTGGAACTTAGGCCTATGTTTGAATGACCGACTGCATGGTCAAGTGGTTAGAGCATCGCACGTGCAGCCTGGGGCCCCACTCCTGGCCGGGCCGAGCCAGTAGTGACTTTAAAACGGAACCTACTGCGATTGTCCTTGGTATCTCAAGCAATGGAGTAGAGGAAACAAACGAGTGAACCACAGCAGGGAAAAACTAAGGTCGTGACCGGTTCGACTTATTAAACCAATTGGTGAGTGATACGTCAGAAGAACAAAGTACATAACTTTGTGATACAATTTGTACTGACTGCAGTAAGCTTATGCATTGGGTTTATGAGGATTCTTACTAGCGTGTTACGAAAATATCGTGACCTTCCTGTCTCTATTTAAATACGATAAACCGTCACAGTTGATTTAGATTTTGTGATTACAACTCAGAAGCTACTGGAAAATATTTGAAATCTCGCGTTCAAGTTCTATATTTTCTTCAAAACACTAATGATAAAATAGTTCTAATCTTTTGTTCAAAATTTTCACCTATTTTCACTCCAAGGAAAATTTGCCTTTATTTTCATGTAGTGAAAAATCTTTCAAATAAACAGAGTGACGGAATTGGTTTAAATTCTTATGTGTCCACTCTCGGTTAATGGGCAAATTGTCCTAAATCCGAGAACTTGTTGACTATTTTGATTTGCCCAGTGATCGGCACCGCGACAAAACTTTACACATAATCAAGTTTTAATGTTTCACATTAAACGAATACCTTGTTCATGTTTCTGTTTTTCATTTTTTTGCAAGAAACCTAGACATCTACACGAAACTAACAGAAGTCCCTGTGTGCTACATCCTTAGTATATACTCTGATTTATTTGATAAAACTTCGTTTATTTAGGTTTTAGATGCCACGAGAATAGGCAGACATTTGTTAACTACTGTGCATATTCGAAGTTTTCGCGAATGTTGGAATGACTCGAAATATTCTCAATTGTCATTATTTTCAGTTTTGAATGTAATCAAAACCAGGCAAGGATTAAGGGATTTTTCGTATCAAGATTCTAGCACGGAGTTAGGAGCGCTTTCATTATCAAAAAAGGATAATACATTGCCCTATTGTTATGTGTTTTGAAACATCACATCACGACAAATCTTAAATTTTCGGGTTTTGAAATCCATTTAATGTTTAACAGCGACGACCACAACATGGCTTTTACTCAGTGTTGTAAATTTCGGCTCATGTCCGAAGCAGGCATGTCATCATTTTACCTTTCCAACTCGCCCCGAAGTAAATTTTGCGGTAGTCTTACATTTGTCAAATTCTTTTACATGCAAAACATTTTCTCGATTTATTATATTCTGAAGATAGACGAAACTTAGAATATTGCGATTAATAAAAGTATTTCGCACACTTGAAGAGTTTAATCATGGCAATTCAAACAATGTGGTTATTCTCCTGCATATATGCACTAACTTATTACACAGAAATTCAACCAATTGTTGGTTTCTTTTCGCGGTAGCCAAAGCATAAAACTATGAAAAGTTGATACCGTAGACTTTAAAAACTGAACCTATAGCCACTGTGCTTGGTGCTCAGCATAAGCAATGGAGTAGGGAAAACAAGCCAGTGAGCCTGGATCAAGAAAAAAGGCCGTGGCCGGCTCTACTTGAACGAATTGGTTCCACACTGGACCGTAAAACTCCATCTAACCTAACCCTCAAAACATGTCGATTTAACCCTGGAATGACGATAGCCAAACTAAAATACAAGTATTAAGGCGCTCTCGTCGCATTATGGTAACATATTACGCTTAATCGACTAGGGCAGATGAGCAAATTTTTGTTCCCAATAAATTCTTAAAGCAACAGAGTCGTTGATATAGTTTATCTTGTCATACCTGAATGCATATTATAGCTAGATTGTTTTGCGAATGTCTTCGTGCTCCAATTAAAACAACTAGGATTTGAGTTAATTTACCAGGATTTGGTTTAAAATTTTACTAGGATTACGAAAAGTACCCTACGGTAAACTATTCATTTATTTGTTTGGTGGCATCGCTAAGATAAAAAAGATGTCTACATGCACGATTTTGTCTTTACCCCACAGTATTCGGAACTTTTAACACGATAACTCAATGGTGTATCTACAATTCCGTGCACATACCGTCCCAACGAATTACAACAATCCCCGACAAAACAAATGTAGCAAAATCGCTGATTCAGTGACAAAATACACTCACGATACCCCAAAATTCCCTTTGAAACCCCTCTCCCCCTTTTAATGTTGGGTACTATCTGATAGTTACAAAATGGCAGCCAACATTGAAAGGAGTAGCATGGAAGGTGACTTGTTTCATTTACTTTTATCGGGGAGAAAAATAGATTTCTGTTCCACCATATTGTAAAATAGCCTTAATACTATTAATGACATTAGCTTCACTATTATCAACATTTTTTTTCACACTTCTAGGCCTTTTGGTTTAAATAATGTGTAGCATGTGTTTTTCTTTCATCCAGTCTACAATGGAACCATACATGACAGGCAAGTAATGTAAATGGTCTGAGGGCATGTGAGGTTGGTTAAGTGTCTTCCTTCAGTGGGAGTATATCTTCTTTGGGAAGCAGTTTAAAGTTTGGTTTCGTCCAACGGCCCTTTGCCAGAAGGTCGAGAGAACTTTAGAAAAAAATATTTTTTCACACCTCTCTAACTCTCTTGTAGATAGAATTGTAGTCAGTGCGTTCTTAGTTATAACATGGGCTGCTATTAGCAGCCCCTGGTTATAAAGTGCTAAAAACCTGTGTAATTTTGAACGAAATTTAATATTTTGAACTGGGTGAATGTTACTATGGTCATTATCACGGTTAAGCCCAAAGTGTAGAAAGGGGCAAAGTAACCTTAGCAAGGAGAATTGTCACGATATGGAGTGAGATGCGGACGGCCTAAATTTTCGTCAGTTTCAGTATTTCAAGAGAAAGAGAGGGAGAAAGAGAGAGGCAGAAAACACTGTAATTTGTTGTCACGGAAACTATCACAT
Source organism: Holothuria scabra (assembly GCA_037179385.1). Lineage (NCBI taxonomy): Eukaryota > Metazoa > Echinodermata > Holothuroidea > Aspidochirotida > Holothuriidae > Holothuria > Holothuria scabra. Next base: position 64,554,665 of record CM074179.1, on the reverse strand, counting down.
GCAAACAATACTTTTTGTGACTTTAAAAGCACAAATAACTATTTTCCCTTTCTTTAAAAGAAGGGTTTAAGGTCATATCGAGTTTTGATGTGATAGAGGAGGTATTTATTCTATTGCATTTCGGTAAAATTTGCATTAAAATCAAGAGCAGGGTTTTCAAGATATGATCAAGTAAAATTGTCACATTTTTAACAGAAAGTGAACTTGAGCCAGCACATTTATGACATCGTACTCCCTGCTCTCTCTTTAAATTTTGCAGCCTATTTTCTCTTCAACAACCCCATAATATGATCACATAAGTGAATGGAGAACATTACATGCTTTGCATTCCTCACAAGGAGTTCCTAATCTTATTAACTTCAAGGACAAAACAACAGTCTGATAAAACAAAGTGGAAACAAAATATCCCTTGTCAATGTGAGGAAGTGATTTAACCTCTGCTGCCCTTAAGTCACTTTGGAACCCATATAATATCTCGAGAATTGTCCGATATGAATGGAAAAATAAATTTTTGCTTAAAGTTAAAGGGGTTTTGCCAGACTGAGATAATATTAACTCGCAGTATGCGGAAAAATCTGTTTAGAAGTTAAAAACCACATCTCGTTAAGCGCTCAGAAGAATGGTATCATTTTCAAAATAATGCAGTTATTTAATTGAGATAATATGCAACATGGAAAGGCTAACATGTAAACGCGGCATATGAATTTCTTATCGCGTATTAATTTGTTTATGATTTTGATTCTTATACAGGGAATATGAAGAGAAAATGTTCGCTATACCCTCTTATGGCCATTCTACATTTACACGAAAAAATATTCTAACAGCATTAAATTCCAAATTACAAATTGGACGTTAAATAACTTACGAAATCAAAAGGAATCTAACCCAGTGCGCCATAAGCCTGACATCCTGTCACTTTTTGATGCGTGGGTGTATAAAATATCTTGTGGTAATGAAATGGAATGTTGACAATGTTTGGGTAAAAAGTCTATGATTTTTCATTCCTTTACAGTAAGTAGATGCCACCAGAAAATGCTTGAACAGCTTTACATTAAGTGCATTTATATTGTCGGTTGATTTGAGCAGGAAATAAGGAAAAACTAACATATCAGCCAATAAAAAAAAGGAGGAACTACGTTCAAAAATGTTACAGAATAAGTCACTTACCAGCAACATGAGGAGTAGCCATGGAGGTACCCGAGATAGTTTTGGTAGCGGTGTCACTGTCGTACCATGCAGAAGTAATGGAGGTACCAGGGGCGAAGATCTCAACGCATGTTCCATAGTTGGAATAACTGGCGCGACCGTCGAGTTGTCCCGTGGCTCCAACGCAATATGCCTTTAATTTTTAAAATTGAAATGACAAATGGACACTAAGTATAACGGTTTGCATAGGAAACACAGACATATTACAAATTGAAAGAACTTGAAAACGGCTATTGGTTTCACTAGTTCGTTCTGATTCAAAATGTTACCGCTTCCATGGTGCTTGTATGTTATAAAATATGCCACACATATTGATGACTCGTTTCATATTCTGTGTCAACAACTGACTTGGTCCCTAATGTAAACAGGACACCGAACATGTGACATTTAAGAATCTATTGAAGCGTTTTTTTTTAATTGAAAAGAATTCGTATAAAACCCTCCAGTCTTAAATAAGTTTTAAGATTTATTGTTAGGAAGCATTTGAAAGATGCTTTGAAACGTAAACATCTCTACTAATTCTGCATGTACATGATGAAAACGCTTTGCAATAAATGTACAGGTTAATTGCGTACAACCACATGTAAATTTTGGGGTCTCTCTACAAATATTTAGGTTTTGTTACAGTTTTACCTGAATTATTTGAAAGAAACCTTTTTTGATGTTGAACATATTCACTAAAATGTAACTATTTCTAAATTAAAATTGCTGTGCAGGGGATTTTTTTCGACAAAGGAGTTCCACTTTTTTTACACAGGAAACCTCGAGAAACAAAACAGTGTCCCACTTTTATGGATTCGATTTTCCTAAAGTTCAACTCAGTCACCCGATCTTATGTATTTCCATTCCATAGATGATCATAAAGCGTACATCCCAAAAGCATATTTTGGAGGACCTAGTATAATATTATTTATCTTCGGGATCCTGTTTGCATGGAGAAAATGCCAATGTTGTGCAGAACTGTCGATAAGAAAAATCCTTTTTCAGCCCTTTCACATGTTTTGCTCTACTCGTACAGTCGTAGGCTACACCCAAATATGATACGTGCCCTTGGGTATTAAGTTTGCCTTTGAATTAATATAGAACTGGAAATTGTACCTAAATATCACAAGATGACCCCCTCATGTGAGGAACTACCTATATTTAAAGCTGGGTTCGGATGGGGTATCCAAAAACTGAGAAGTCTGTCTCATGAACACTTCCGTCAGCTTTTTACAACATTATTTATCGGAGAGGGTGCAAAGTTAGCAGGATACTTCTACCTATATTTCTGAGTTTTGTCAATCAACGTTTTACAGCCGGTGGTTGGTCATGCTGGATAGCATTCACCTCTAATCCGGGAGGGTAGAGTTTGATTCCCAGTTAGAGTCAGACCTAAGACCTTAATAATCGAATCGTCATGACTGCTGTTGTACGTTATGCTCCACATTAGTAATTGAAAAGGGAAAACAATCCAGGAATAAAGACCGTAAGTGTATCTAGATGAGGAAAGGACTGTGTGCCTTTCAACAAATGAATATAACAGAATCAACGGCTTAACATTTGAATTGACCGTGGCAAACTTATCCATGTCAAATTCCAATCAAGTTGAAAACAATAAGGCAGTAGGCACTAGAGCTATCTGCGAAGCAGTGTTGGTGCCAGAATGTAAAAATTGGGGGAGGGGGAGAACTGAGGCCAAAAGATAAAGCTGGGAAAAAACGGACGTAGAGCTAAACCGAGTCCAAAGTGCCCGTTACTTGGACGGTGGTCCAGGGAGTGAAGCCCCCAGAAGGCTTTAGGTTTAGCATATCTCCGCATGCATGGAAAATTAGGTCTCTAGAGAGGTATATTTTTATCTTTTTTTCGATTAAGCCAGCTTGTAAATGACATTTTTTTAGGGGGGGGGGGGGCAAGTAGGGAAAGACAAAATCTAGGGGGAGGGACCTCCTTATGTCACATCTTAGCGACTTGCTGCGAAGTTGTTTAATTTGGTGTTTAAAGGTAAGGCATCGATAGATGGTGGGTTATCACGTAATAATGAACAATCAGGACTTATGCAAGTGGTGCATTGAGTAATATCATTTACCCAGGGAGTCTATTTTCCTGCGATAATCTACGGGCCAGTTTTTTTTATCATGTATATAGGATGACTGAAGTATGCATGATCAGTTTAAACGTTATCCATTGACGTTATGATGTAACTTCATTGAGGAAACAAGAAAGCGCACTTTGTGAATCAGTGTTGTAGTGCCCGAGACCGGTTTCGGTCTCGAGACCGGTTTTTCCTGGTCTCAGTCTCGATTTCGACACCCTGTGGTCTCGGAAATTGCCATGGTCTTGCTTCGAGACCGGCCAAAAATTGGTTGTTTTTTTATTTAAATAAGATAAATAATGTCTAAAAAATAATAAATTGAAGTGTTACATAGATTGTAAGATGCATTATTAACTTATGTACTTATTCATTTTTTAAGTTATTGCTTTTTGCCCATTGTTATTTTATGATGGACATCAATAAATTTTATCTTACCCCACCAGTGAAGTACCCAGGGAGGGGCATTGGGCCATGCCACCCGACCCCATTCCTCACAGAAGGTAGCATATGTGGTACCAGATTGCGTTTGAGGACACTAACTTTTACAAGAAAAAATTCAAAGAGGAAGGGGTCATCCCTTAGGCTCTTCTCGTAACAGGTAAAGACGTACAAGGAAGGGGCAGGGGTTGGAGGACGTTAAGCTGCGGTGAGAAATACTTTTACATTTATCATGCAACAGGTGTTAGGAGTAAAACCACTTGTAGAGGGGAGTTCGGACATTTACATACACAATTGCATCAATTCAGTGGATCTTGAGTTTAGCCAAGAGTAGCAATATTGGAACATTAGCATTTTTCAATTCCTTTGTAGTTTCCCCCTGAAGATTAAATACCATTTCATCTAATGTTATGGTACATTTTGTGATAAATTTCTGATCTCTTAGCAATGTGCTGGTTTTTTATTATTGCAAAGGAAAGCTTAAAATAAAAACTTTTTAGATTCACTTTTAAGGCAAGATAACTCAATTTTCGACCATTTGAGGAGTAGGGTTTGTCCAAAATTTTCTTTCCTCTCCACAGTAGATTACTTTTTTCGTGCATAAAAATAAGAAAAACTGACGGGCTCCCGTGCCCTAAAGCCCATCACTGATGCCCTTTTATTTTGACTTCTAAAAGAATGCAAATTTAGAAACAAATTTTACTTCGAATAGGCACCGGTAGTGTACATTGAATCTGATTGCATATAAAGACACAAAATGTTAAGTTTTACCCCATTAACCATCACAATTCAACTTTCAGGGCTATTCCTGTAAAATTAAAAATCTTTCACCTTTTTGCATTTAAGCTCCTTGAGAAGGCCACGAATTTTCAAAGGGGAACGGGCAACCCTCTCCCTTAAACCCCTCCCCTACCGGCAATCACTCAACATACTGCATGCCCCCCCCCCTTCACAGAAAAATTGCTAAGTTCACTGAACCTCACCTTGTGATCTTACCTTTATATACTCAAAGACTGAGTTTACTTTTCAAAAACGCCAATTGATTTGACAAATAGGCTAATCATTGAGGAAAAAGTATTCATGTAATGAGTCCACACACTCCATCTATAAGGGCTTAAAGGCCATAATCTCTCACCAATTCTCTCAAACTTCTTATTCATCCCCCCCCCCCCCCCCACAATTGTCCAAAATTCACCCTCTTCCAGTCGCAATCTCAGTTCATTGCTTCAGGGTGACTATTAAAGAGTAATTTGTATAAATCAAAACACTCAGGTACAGTTTATGCTGTAATATAAGCTTTAATACTCTGCGTTGTTAAAACTAGCTGTCAATCAAAGAACTGAACCAATAGGTAATTTTTGTATACTACTGCGATAATTGTAGGTTGGGGTGAGAGGACAGGCCCTTTATCTTTATTCTGTGAGTTAAGACCTGTAGCACCCACTGGCTCTGGTTTGATGAGCAGGGCCACCTGGACCGTACTGGACGGGACCGGGTAGGGGGATGCCACCCCACAAATGACCATAACCTTCACGAATCGGGCGGACTTTGGGCCCTCAGTGGCTCAGAGATTATGCTCTGGTTGGGCACCTGGAGCCGGGAAAAAGTCACCTCCCCCTGTAAGAAAGAGTTTTGTGCGGCAATGATGGCCAAATTAGGAAAAAAAAATTGGATTAGTGTTTTAAAGTTATTTCTTTTACGTTTGGTCAGGCAACTGAAAGATCCCTGTTTTGGCATATGGGCATAACCGCAAAGGACTCTTTTTCTCAAGGGCAGTGACCTTTTGCACTTTTGTGGATCCCCAACTAGGGCATAATTTCTCCCCACCAGGGCACTGAAGTCTGCCCGATTCAGCAAGCAAGGTCTTGGCCAATTGGGGGCCACAGCCCCGGCCTTCCGTCGCACACAGTCATGCATTTATGATAAAGCATGTGCAAAATCAATGATGATGCACTTTTGGGTGCTACATGTCATTTTAGAGCATAGAGTAACTACGGTTACAGTAGGTAAAAAGGTATCCAAAATTTTGGACAGTTTATTTTCTTATGCAGCAAATACATTCGGTCTCGGACCTTGTCGGTTACTTAATAAACTTAGAGCACAGCAGTTTTGAAAAAGAAATATATGAACATCGCAATATTTTTCAGGAACGGGTGACCTCACCGTCGTATTTTAATGATAAATCGAATAGCCCCTCATGTGCTTGGGTATTGAAGTTCCATTTCTAGAGGAATACATGTGGGATGAGGGTATAAAATCCGATTGATATATTTTAGATTTGTGACAGACCCTCTTAGGTATCAACTTATATTGTCCTTTTTGGAAGATTTGCAAAAGTAATAAACAAAGTAAATTGTTGGTTGATTTATCATTTTCAATATTATTACCTTCTCTGCACGAGCAGGGGAGTAGTTGCAAGCATTGTCATTGTCATTTCCAGCAGCTACAACAGTAGTAACACCAGCTGCATCAAGACGAGCAACAGCATCATCATCAGCCTGGCTGGCTCCTCCACCAAGAGACATTGAGGCAACGGCTGGAGAAACGTGGTTGTCAGCAACCCAGTCCATTCCTAGGTAAAAAAAAGAAAAGAATTCCATTACCGGTTTTAGAGACAACCGCTTTCGGGAGAAGTCAATTTTCACCAGATCGGTGGGAATGTTTTGCCATGGATAGCGCAAGTTTCAAATGACTCCTATGGTACTTTGCGATCCTTCCCCGTGCTTTCAAAACAATCTTGCAATTTTTATCGATTATAGGAAAGAGAAATTCGGGCATTTTTAAAATTTCTGTTTATAGGGGAAGGAAAACCTTGGGTAGATGCGCACTGTTAAACAAGGTGTTTCTTGATAGGCTTTTGCCAGTGTATTTTATCGATTGTTTTCTTTGTTCGGGTTAGGGATTAGGTTTGGGAATAGTCATTTAGGAAATTTTTTTGTTAAACAATGCGCATCGCCCCCAAAACTTCTTCATCTTTGGTTGTTCACCACGCCCATTTTGAGATAGTGAACAATTTTTCTACGTTTTTTGTCTTAAGCTTAATTTACACTTCGTCACAGCAGCAGGTTTTGTGCATTTTTTTCACCTAAAGGTGGGCAGAAAGATCGTGTAAGCATTTGTGCTTGTTAACTGTCTACCAAACTGATTACGTTGTAGACTATGCTATACACATAAGTGTAAAAGGAGTAAGAAGAGCGGAACTTCGTTTCAGAAAATGTTAACTTAAAACAGTACGTGAAAACAAGTAACTTCGTCTTGATTTATTTCTTACTTTGGAAGGAAATTAAGTTATACTTGATAAGAATACTAAAATACTTCCACCATGTTGCTGTTGACAAAAAAAAAAAAAAAAAATAGTTCCATGATTTTGAAAATCTTTGAACTGACGGATGTTTGTTTATTACAACCAACTTTAAAAGTGATCTGATCATCTGACTATAAAAAAATGATGAGAAACATGAAATAATTTGTGGTTCATGTCCATTTTGGGACATTATAATCGGAGCGATGCGCGCTGTTGAACAAAAAATTTCCTAACCGGCTAACGTAACTCTAATCCCTAACCTAGTCCCTAACCCGAACAAAGACAAATATAATGGCAACAGTTAATCAAGAAACACATTGTTAAACAGTGACCATCTACCCTTAAAATCAAGTGAACTTTGAACATTTGTTACATAGTCTAAAAAAAGAAAAGTGAAAGTAACTTGAAAGTAAATGAAAAACATTCCAAGGTAGGAGTAGTCTTTTTCATGCATGATGGGGACATTATGATTTGGAATGTTTCCATCATTCAGTCATTAATGAATGCAATTTGGAAAAGGCAATTTTTTGCCGTGAAATCGTAAAGTCCTAAATAAAATGGACTCGATAAGAACGGAATGCAATATACGGAATGCGGAACGGAATGCGATATACGGAATGCAATACCAAACATTAAAAACTTGTAAAATATGACTTCTAACTAAAAGTATTCGTTTTAAGTTTAGGTCCGGATTTTTTAACAAATTTTTTTCCTAGACAAAAGTTTGTAATAAACATTTCAATATGTTCTAAACTCTAAAATCAGCTGCCAAATCGTGTCAAAAATGGGGCATTCTTCCAGCCTACTGATGCTTTACCGTGTCGTGATTTCGATTTCACTATTCGGCAACAAAGCACGACTGGAAGAGATCTGGGTGCCACAACTGAAACTGATGATAGAAACTGTAGGGACCCGATAAGTTGCCTTTTTTATTTTGGCTCTAAACTTTTTCACTGTTTTTAAAGGTGTGACAACAATAACCTTGAATTCTAATACCTGTAGTACTTTTTCAGATGTAAAATATTCAAATGTTTGGGTCTTTTCCGTCCTTATTGTTGATGAAGAAATAACTTTGCGTATACATGAAAAGATTTCCTAATGTCTTTTCAAGTTTTAGGATAATATTTATTTCATAACTTTGAGATTTTGTTACTTTTCATCTTCCAATTCTTCTTCAACGTTATTCCCATGTACCCTAAAATGACGCATTTCACGGTCCATAGACTTCGCTCTGTCGGAATAAGCCCTTTCATGATTACAAATCGGCCTCCCGGGTCAAAGGTCATTCGGTATAGCAACCCATAGCAACGCTAGTCGCAGGACGTCGCCTGTGCATACCATCGTTACGTTACGTATGCATGCCTACAATAAACAACACGGACATGAACCAAAAGTAGCTTCGAAAAATCACATCTCTTAATGGACAAAACGTTCAGTATCGCCCGAAAAATGTTCTAAAGTATCACTCATAAATTTTCCTTAGATACTGGCTGAGTTTTAAGTTTTTGAATGTGCAAAATCTCAAAGAATTTGTCCCTTCGCGTGGAAGTACGAACTGACAGTTCAAGCCTTCTCTGCTAGGCTAAATACCGTAGGCTAGGCCTACCCAAGGAATGAACCAGCTGTAGGCTGGTATACCAAATTTCGTGAAAAGATACCTAAGCTACAAGAGCTAAGATGAGTATCAGGGGTTTATTTCTACGCTTGAAGTTCTATTACCATGCTACATGATGCAAAGGCCTAACGTAGGCTTCGTTCGTAAGTTAGTAGACTTCGTGGTTAAGTTCGTAAGTTCGTATAGATCGCCTTACTGCTACTGCTATAGGCCTAAAAAGTTAAGTCTTGGCCTTTTACCTTCATCATAAAATCTCACAGTATATCTATCCAGGACTTGCTTCGCCCAGGCTTAGTTGTAACTTACCCCAGCCAAAGACTGTGATTTGGAGTGTAACTTCGTGAAACGTTCAAGTACTATATAGTATTAGTAATGTTGCACTAACAGTTATACTGTTAGCACATGGGTGTTCAATGGAGATCTTAGCGCGCCTAAGATCGATTGTAATAGACGAAAATCATTGGCCAAGGTAACTCTAGATTTTTTTTATAACCAGAGACCCAAAGCAAAATTCATTCCTAAATCTTACGGAGTAATAGTAGGCCCACTAACCTGAATTTTTAATCTGTTAACCCAAATCCTACAAGTCAAGTGTAATCTTGTGTAGCTTACTATTGCAAAATGTACGTACACACAGTGATGCGAATGAGCGAGTGACACCGGATGACCTTTGTTCTGTCATGCGCAGTTGTAATCATGAAAGGGCTTATTGTGGCTTTTCATAATAAAAGGCATTCGAAGCAGTTAGGTCCTTTTAGCTTACAGGTGTTCACACGTCAACTTCTATGCTTCCCTTCGGGCCGGCACATGAATTCATGCGGAGATACTCAAACTACGACAGCGACTCAACATGATAGTTAGGAAAGAGACTAGAAAGAACTTCCCCATTTGGAAACTGAGATAATTAGTGTCTTTAATGTTATAAATTTCCGAAACTCTGTACACGAGTCTCAGTGGCGTAGACATGAGGGGTGGGTGAACCCCCATGACCTTACCTTGACAAAGAATGGTTGCAAAAGACACCTAAGTTTGCTTTTTTCTCCCTCCCTCTAGACTTTTCCCTCATGTCGTGCTCCAATCCTCCCCCGCCCCATGACAAAATCCTGGCTACGTTACTGACCAGTCTCTCATGAGTTTGAAGCCTACTAAGACCGATCACTGTTGCATAAACATAGAAATTAAAGCTTTAGAGTTTCTTACCTGCAATAACACCTGAGCTCGATCCAGATCCTAAACAACCCAATACTCTAACACCATACAGGTCCACACTCTTGGCAACTCCGTAACTGGTTCCTCCTACAGTCCCAGCACAATGAGTACCGTGTCCATTGCAATCGATTCCCTGATACAAAAAAATGAATATTCATCATCATCCTACTCTGAATGCATTTTCTTCCAGAGAGCCAAAACATTTTATATGGACCTGCACCCTTAGAGGAAATACTGTGCCCTTGTAAAAATTTACAACGCCAATTTGAGCTTAATCCATTAATTGCAATATTCTGCATCTTGACAGTTGAAATAGTTGGTAAAATTATTGTGTAATGTAATGATAGATTTTGATTTCGCACCTCATTCAAATTATATGATATTACATCTAGTGAAAAGCTTACCTCAAGTCTAGTTATGTAAAAGTATATATTATAGATGTTGCAAAATGAATCCTACTCATCCAATTCCCATTGTCAAAGCTTGTTTAGTTGTTGGGATATAAATGCTGAAATTTATTTATTTGAACGAAAATAGTCCATTGTTCAATAATATGTGGAATCCTTCTTGTACAACCCCACCTATGTTACCTATATACTTAGTTTCCCTTTGTTTTTACGACCTTGAATGTTTCCTGTTTGCTTACATACAATGTTGTGCAGAGACGGCTTAATTAATTACATCACCCCATAAGTAAGAGTGCAATCAAATGTTGATACAAGGTAGAATATTCTACAAAATAGAATAAAATAATAGAATAATACATATAAAATAGAATACAAAATAGAATATTCCAAAGGATTTAAAAAAAAAAAAAAAAAAAAGAAATTTCAGCGTGTTTTTAGAGTACGCTTATCCCGACTATATTCATTTCTTTCAAATAACTCACCCACAATGATCAAGTGACAAGCTTAAAATCCTTTTCATTGATTCTCTCTACCTACATACCGTTGGTACGTTGTTACAAGTCAAGCTTTACAAAACCAGCTTGCTTGCTTTGAGTAAGAGGTATCACTTTAATTTCCTTTGGTGACCGGAGGGAAATCTGACCTGATATTTGTTGGTACTTGTTCGTATCACAAAAGTGGGTAAATGAGCCAATGAGTCCAGTTGTCCGAACGGCATGGTCAGGTGGTAAGAACATCAGACCTGCAGCCGGGAGGCTGGGAGTTCGATTCCTGCTCGGGTGATACCGAGGACTTTAAAAAAAACGACTGAAAGGCCTTGTCCTCTCACATCAAACATTTTCAGTTCTCTTTTCCTATACTGACCAAAATCCTCTCCCACAACTGTCTAAATGCCATCTTTATCCAGACACAACCTCGGTTAATTGCTTTAGGGTGAGTATACAAGACCCCATTGCATAATCAAAAGATTTTCAGAACAGTACAAGCTGTTTATGAAATTCAGTAATCTGCATTTTTGAACTAGCTGTCAATGAAAGAGCTGTCAATTTGTGCGGACTACCACTAAGTTTTAGTTTGAGTGAGGAGGTTAGCCCTTTAAACCAAATGGTTAGAAACTGGGCCGTAAAACTCCATCTAACCCAACCATACACAGTCGTATTACTACTTTGAAGAACCCCTGTGGAATGGAGGCTTGTAGAAAATGTCACGGTACTTCCCTCTTGCTGTAAGAGACAACTGAAGGGAAACAAAATTTGAACTTTATTGAACCATACTTGAAAATAGATTTAAACTGTACTTTTGATCCAGTTGACTGACAATATATAACACATTAGTGTTGGTGTGTCGTTAGATCTCATCTAACTAACTAGCTACTAACTGAATACTCTAAAGAGTATCTATTGTCATCCCAAACATTACCATTTTTCTTACTAAATTTACTGTACTATCTGTATACCCTCTCCTAATATGTACAAATGTGCTTGTCTAGACAGGGTCACGCTAATCGGAATGATTTTGTAATCATTTCAAGAAAATATAGGTAAAGAAGTGCATTCAAACCTATTTTGGGACACATTTAAATAAGGAAGTCTTCGTTTGCCTAGTATTTCTTTAAAACAGTATTAAATTTCGTTGAGGTTTCACAGATTTGTTATTACTTCTATCTATACACAGGTGCTGCTGCTCTTCTCCGCGCCAAGGGTATAAGTGCCAGCAACGTACCAGGCCAATTGGTCAGTGACTCTACTAAAGATGTGGTTGGCAGTCCCCTCGGCAGTCCTAACCGTCTCCTCTACGTCACATAATCGAGTAACATCAAAAGGTAAATTGTCCATTGCTATGACATCATATGCATGATAAACAAGTAAACCGGGTTGCTGTCTTTTATTTTTTATCATTTTCTATCTTTTATGTACGTTGAGAGGGTGTATCTATTTGTTCATAACTTGCTCCGAGATTAAAGGCAAATGTCACGGAAGCTGATGCGGGGCGTGCTACGTCCGTTTTTCCGCCCACCCCCAAGGCGCGCAAATATGTCCCGATTGGAACACAACGGTAAAGAGTTAATATTCAAGTGCAAGTCAGCAAGGAGTTAAAAATGGGGGCCCCATAATGTAATTTGATTATTTTTAGATTTTTGCATACATCTTGAGTTCACTTAAAGTGAAAGAGCAGTCATCCAAACTTGAGGTATTGTAGTAGACTCACCTGTTACATTATTGGATGTTGAGAGTCATGTGACGACATTTTTTTCTCTTCAAATGTGAAATTTACTCCTTGATTTACCGTGAATATGCAATACTGAAGTCTATAAATATGACGGGAGATACTTTGAATAGATATAAGAAGGAATTTGTGATATTTAGCTGTTGCCTCAAAAATAGTATGGGGGACTGCTTTTGACATTTAATTTGAAAAATAAATGTACAGTTAGGAACAAGTGCATGCATGTGATTTGTTCAAGGTATTTCTCAGAAAGAGTTTAAACTTTAAGGGTAACAGAGTGAACTTAGGGAGACTTCACTCCATTGGTGTGTTAATTCAGCCCAAGAATAATGAAATTCACTTCAAGAAGAGAGGAAATTTACTCTTCAACAAGTGCCTCAAGAGGTCACGCTCTTTTATGAGAGGTGCGCCACTGTAGGTATTCCATCAAGAGTAAAACTTTTCTCTTTAAGAGTGAATGTTCACTCTTTTGAAGTGAACTTTATAATCTTCACTCCTCCAACATGCAAATTCACCCTGTTTAATTTTAGACTGGAAAGTTTGTATTTGTTGATTGCTGCGGAACACTGCCTCTTTAATTTAAAGTCACTGAGTTTTCAATAAAATCTGCAAATTTTTGAGTAATTTGTTGAGAATGTTCTCTAATGAAGTTCAAAAACTTAAAGGAATAGTCTACTGTACCAAAATAAAATTAATGAACATTGCAAGATTATGGACAAAAAATAAGTAATCTTATAAATTAAAGCAGCTAGAGCCAATGTGCCATAATAAAGAAAAAGGCTTTGACCGACAGACTTGAACCAAATGGTTAAAACATGAATTGTGAAATCTCAGCTAGAAGTAATATAGCAATCTGTAAGTTATACCTGTTTGAATCATTTTTAATGTCTTTATTTTATTTCTATTCTTAACAGATGGATCTCTTTTCGTGACCTCAAATTCGAATAATCAACGACGGAACGAATCAGTGCTTAAACTGTAAAGTGTAATAGTTACATTAAGTGATGCATGTCGTTTACATTCATTAAGCGGTGCGTGGGTTAAGTGGTGACTGGGTACATCCAATAAGAATGTTAAAAACTAAACTGGTGGAAATTTGATTGTCGTTTTAATGTTGATTTGAATAATAATAATAAACCTAAAAGATAAATCGCAACACACTGGTTTTAATTGTACTCTATTATTGAAAAATTTATTCGATTTGTCTTGCATTTCATTTCATATTGAAGAGCTACTGACGTCGAAAAAGTAACTATTAGCCAGCTTACTATACCCTTCCATCTCAGCCCCCACAACACCCTTCAAAACACCCGTCCAAAAGCTTCATCTTTTCAAAGTTAAATGACTCAAGTTTAATGAGGGGGCAGTCTAGAATGTTTCTGGGGGCAGCACTTTGCGACTGTGACAGTTGCAAAAGCAGACCACCCAACATATGCCCTGGGAACGTACTTGGGATCCGATGGGCTGAAAGAGGTCTTGTCTGGGTGACATCTTTCGCAAATTTAGTCATGATAACAGACTGGTTCACTGCCCAACCAACAATACTATACAACTGCATATGTAAAAGTACAGGATTTGATAAGAAAGGCGAGAATGGCATATCGGAACTTGTATAAATATGACACACAGTAGTGAATGAGAATAAAGACTCACATATATTGAGTAAGTAGTACGCAAGTCATCACTTCTCAGCCTCCTCTTAGATGTTCCCCACTTGATAAAATCTGCCCCTACACCAAACATTTTCCAACACTAAAAAGTAACCTTTCTCGCCAGTGTATGGCAGAGTCATCGTCAGAAATATCCTATAAAACTTATTTGGACGAAAATAAAATACGATTAAATCACGGTAATCGCAATAACTTTCAAAAAGTTAAAGACAGTTTAAACATGACAAGGGCACTGGGTAGCGGTTTTTGAATATCCAGGGGCGGAGATTAACATCTGATTACAGAGAATCCTTTATTCTGCGTTGTTGTCTTCCTATTAACACGCACCAGTAAATAATACAGAGGACAAAGGGACTTTTCGCCGCTAGCTGATATCTGGTGTAGAGGCATTCGTAAAGAATGTTACTTCGAAGTCAAGACATGACCTATGGAGACAAAAGGAAGTAAACTCCACTAGGAACGTAGCCTGTAGGCCTTTCAATCCTACATTTGGTGTAGAGGCACAATCAAGAGATATTAATAGGGTTCAGTCAACGCATGACCTATGCACACCGAACGAGGTGATCCCTACACACTCTAAAATCAAAAGAGTGAACTTGGTAATCTTTGATCGAGTGGAAAGTGTAAATTCACTCCATAAGAGTGATAATTCACTCTAAGAGGAGTGAAGTTCACTCCAAAAAGAGTGAAATTCACTATAGGAAGAGGGAAAATTCACTCTTCCACGAGTCCCTGCAATGATCGCTCTTTTTTTAAGAGCGATCACTGTGGGCACTCCATCAAGAGTGAAACTTCGCTCGTTTTAAGGGAATTTCACTCTTTTTGGAGTGAACTTCACTTTTTTGGAGGGAACTTCACTCCTCTTGGAGTGAATTATCACTCAAATGGAGTGAATTTACACTTTTCATTCGATCAAAGAGTGACTAAGTTCACTCTTTTGAGTTTAAAGTGCAAGGAACGTAGTCTGTAAGGGTCAGCTGGCGTCTCACATTTCTAAATAACATTAAAACACGCGACGCCCTAACATAAGGAATGTTTCAACGTCACCCACTCTAGGAAATTTGCCCAGCCTACAGCCCATGCTCACATTGTCAGGAACAGCGAAGTATCCTTCCCAGACACCCAGTAATGTAAAGAAATGCTTCCCGGTGAAAATTGTTCATTGTGCAAGAGGTATTATATTACTAAACCAAAGTCTTAAAAAAGTTCAGTTAAGTCAAACATCAATGGCTACAAAGAGCGGTCCGCCTTTTGGGCATCTAATTTTACTCTTTCTAGTTCTACCGACGCTTTGATTTAGAAGAGGTTAAAATTCTTAAAGTCAGGGAAAGCCATAATCCATGTTAACCTCTCCACACTAACATCCTACGACTCTCCAAGGCAACCCTAAATGATGACACTTTTCTTTTTACTTTTTGAAACATCCTCCGTCTCTGCCTGATTTCATTTATTTTCCAGGAAAGAAATGAAGCACGCTACATGCACACTTGATATAGTCAGATCTGACTTACTAATTGGCAGCACCAGATAAACAGCAGGTTAAGATGCAGGCCAGTAGTCAAGAAAGGGTTCATTTCATTTTAAACAGTGTGAACACAACTAACGCGTAGATCACTGTCTTTAGGTGCAAAGATCATGTCTGATAAAAGTTATACCTTACACAATCTTCCGTATAGTGACGGTGCCAAGGGAGTCAGGTGGGACGTTCCCCGTGGGCCCAGAAAATCTTGTGCCTCTCATGTTCCCCCAGCTAATATTTGGGATTTTCAGCAAAACGATATGTCTTCTGTAATCGAAATGTGACTGCAAGATTTCGTATTTTTCTTTGGGCCCAAACGGCAGTAATTGTCATTTCTTTAAATGCAAAAAACGCACGAAACACCTGGGAAATGTCATTTCCAACTGTCTGAGGTTTATCGGTTTGTTCTTTTTCTTTTGTTTTCGTTTTCTTTCTGTTCCAATTGAAGGTGACCCAGATCAGATAACCTTTCGGGCAGGATTAATTAATTGCATCTTTCCTTGAGATAATCACATTTAACTTTCAATCCACTGCTTTAGTTCTGCTCCCCGTCTTGCCTGCGTAGCAGACTGTGGGGCATATTCCTTGTTCAGTCATATCCCCACCAAGTCTGCCAAAGTGAACACCAAACAGATTCTTTGGATATTCATAGAAATATGTGGCCTCGAGACTGAATGAATGTTAGTGAAAATTCACAAGAAGGCAACATCTGGTCCCGTTTAGATTATGCAGTAGCCCAAGCCCCCTACAGAGTACCCGCTGGACAGTTGGTTATGAAACTCAGCATTGATCCGATCAGGTTTCAATCTACTCCTTCAGTTTACAACAACAAGAATACAGACACTCTCTCAACACAATAGCATTACAAATGAGACAGGACATGAATAATTTATATTATGTTAATGAACTTTGCGTCTAAAATTGGACGCAGGCCTCTTCGTTTTGGCGAACGTTGGTTTGTGAAGCCTTAAAGGGGGAGTGAACAAACCGAGTCCCGGGGTACTCCCCGCCCCCCCCCCCCTTTCAAAATGTCAGCAGCCTGCCTGCTCTTCCAAGTAATGAAACTCATTTTACCAATAAAACTTTATTTGAAGTTACCCTGGAAGGTATTTTAACACCAATGTAACGTCAATGGAATCACTCTTAAAACGACATTAATACCTCACAAATACCCTTAATGCCCCTCCCCCAGAATGACGCTATTACTCCGATCTGATGAGGTTTCTTTGAGACTATTTATTTTTTAAGAAACAGCGTCGCAGCATGTATATCACTCAGTTTGAATTTGTATTCAAAGGATAAGTATGAACTAAATTTTTTGCCACGTTGAATAATGAGCACATGGTGGAATACGCAAACCGAGCTCACCACATAGTGTAGGCCTACTGCGTTCCTTTGCTTTCTTGAAGTATGTGACACAGTTTACACCCCAAGCTTCCCTTTCTTCGGTTCTGAGGTGAATGAGTACGCATCCTTCCCACCCAACTTGACTTTCGACCAAGAATCAATTTTAGCCATGTTTTTTCACAAACGATTGACGTCAAACTATCGAATCCTAGCGCGCTCTGTGTGCTTCAGACCTCAATCAGTGTTGACATATCTATTAGAATAATTGTGATAACAACCACGCAGACGCACAGCAGCAAAAGTTAAATAGCTTTTTACGAAAAAGCTAGATCAATCGCCTTGTCACTTCGTGATTTGCTGATTGGTTTTGTTTTGGAATGAGATTCTTGAGGCCAGTTATGCCATTGATGGGCGAACCTTAATTGATCGTGTTCAAACATAATATCAAATACAGGATTTCTTATTATCTCAACCCTTTTCTAAAAGCAACAATTTTTTTCAAAAGGGAGGGTCACCCCTCCCGGGTTTCTTTGCAGGTCACCAATACATCAATCACTGCACCCCCTCGATTAAATATTCATAGATTCACTGGTAACAGGACAAGGCCAGGTGGAACGAAGTACATACTCAATACCCCTTTATCGGTCGTCATGTATGTGTTTGGATACAGGGAGGTATACGTCCATAAACAGTAGCTAGCCACGCCCTTGGTGTTATTAGGTCATGCCAACCTCAGTCACAGATCCCCTTTTAGTTCCTTTAAATACCTAAGATATTTGAACACAATTTTTTATTCAAGGGAAATGGCAACAAATTTCATTTAAAGTTAGTCTCATATTTAAAAAAGTCAAGGCTATGGCAACCCTTCCCGTTGGACCTAAGACCGTAGTCGCAATGGTGCAGCGATAGACTGCATCCCAGATTTTTACAAGATCTGACTTTTGGGCAGAGATGTGAAAAATCCCGTTAACCATTTAAGTCATGCTTCATATTACACAATTTCACTCGAATTCTTTCCAAAATTTACTCAACAAATAAAATAAATAGCAATAACTACGTTAAATTTGTCATAAAAAAATACAAAGCATTTACTAAATTTGACTACACAATCTGGCACCCTATAAAAACCGAATCTTACTAAGCCTTACATTTTGCCAGAGATTAAACGTAGTACCCATGTGAACGTCGCAAAAGTGCTGTGGGATAATTTATCTGGCAGAATAAGTACACAGACAAACGGGAATGTACCCATCTTTATGGTTAGTTTCTTTATAGTATGGCAATTTGCTCATTTTGTTATTAAAGTTACGAACAAAATTTCAGAGTTACGACTAATAATTACAGTCTCCTCTCAAGCCTAGGAAATGAAGTTTCCCGCCGTCTGAGATGCCGTGATTTTTGAAAACTTATATTCATCGGACCAATCAATGGCGGACCTCTGCTTATATCTTCCGTCTTCAAATGAAATACATTTTTCCATATTAAATCGTTTGCCCCCAACATTACTCGATCATTATATAGATGAGATCTCCACTGTTTTCAATATTATCATTTCCATGAAAACTCAATAACATGATAATTAGCAGTCATTGTCTGGACCAGTACACCTACATTACATTTTCCCTTTTTTGTTAAGGACAGTTGTAAACTGTTCTCAATCCTTTTAAAAGTATATGGTTCCTTTAAGGCAGTGTTATTATAAGAAAGGCATATATGACATGAAAAGATGGCAAAGACTTTTCTCATAGGCTTAATTTTTTGTTCGTATTTCTTCACTCGTCATACTACTTTCCGTCTTTATTTTCAAGAAAAAACAAATATAAGTTTACCGCATGCGATCTATAACTTCAAAATTTCAGAAATCTTGCAGACGGAGAAGGGATACCCCTCCTCTAAGGGATACCCTCTTCTCTAAAAAACATTCCGCATTCCTCAGATCTGTAATGTTCCACATTTGTCCCCTGATAATAATATATTACAGTGTGTGCAGCCTTGCTTAGCCCTAAAATTCCATTTTCTTATAAATTCTGCTCACCCCGAGCCAACCTATAGTAACACTCCTCTTTTGAAGTCATTTTGGCGTGCCCTTTTATTCTTAAAGGTAAAGAGCAATCCCCTCAAACTTATTTTGAAGAAAAAGCTTAATAGCCCAATTTCGTCTTATTTCTCTTCAAAGTATCTGTCAATACATTGTATGATTTAACTATATTGCATATTCAAGGTAAACCAAGCAGTTATTTCTAGTAAATTTCACAATTGAAGGGAAAAACATTGCCACGTGGCTCCCAACAGCCAATCATGAAACTGGACAGGCTACTACACTACTTTAATTTGGGACAACTGCTCCTTCCCTTTAAATCCTGTTTCAGTTCTCAAGCCCTCTGTACTAGAACTTTCGAGCTCTTCCTTCCCCTCTCTTGTGTTCAATAAGTCATAGGCGTAGGAAGCGGGGGCTGCGGGGACTGCAGCCCCCAGTCCCCTTACTTCCCGGGGTCAGAAATCCCCTTTTTTAATTTATGTGATGTCCTGAACTCTTCTTTCTCATGAAATTCCTGGTTTTCTTCAATACAAGCGCCAACTTGTAATACATTGTTTCAAAAAAGCGATATTTTCCGCGCGCTTCAACGTGTGAGTCCTAATGCATAAGTGCTGTCTCATGAATCAGATTGATAAACCTTTTCAGGCACTAGAAATGAAAAAATCGAAATTTGCCACTTGAGACTGACCAGATCTTCAAGTGACACCGGCAACTTTAGAGCTCTTGTTACAAAACTTTAATTTTCTTTCATAAAAATTTCTCCAAAATAGGCTCTTGACTTTGAAATAATTTGTCTAAAATAAACAACAAAGTTAGTTTCGGTTTTTTTTTTTAAATTGGAGAGCTTCAGTTCGTATACCTTCAAGATAACATTTTGTAGCAACAACGATGTTCAGTCGATCACCGTGCAATCATTCTTAGATTTGCAATACTGGAAATGCAAATTCTTCGATCAGTGATCCCCCAACTTTTCAAATTTTCCAATACAAGAAACCCAGAATCCAAAAATGTCTACAATACAAGCTAGCCACAAATATTTGTTTCAAAAGGGCAAAAATTTCGGGGAGCTACTCGCGCCGCAAATTACGTCCATAATACAGTTGTGTTAAAAACGAAAAAATCTACCTTCTTTAGTGCTCAGTTTCATTGAAAAAATGGATTAAAGCATAATTTTTCCTATTTAAAAAACGGTTTTTCATAGTAGCAAAAAGCGAACAATTGAGCATCAAAAATGTAACTTTTGATCAATGGGGTGGGGTGATGTGAATGGTCCAAACACCCCCCCCCCCCATCCACTTTTAAATTGCTTCTTACGCCACTGCAATAAGTTGTATTCTAATTGAAAGTTGTACTCGTGTGTTTGCATATTAACTTATAGCGAAAAAGTTATAAACGAAAAGGGCATTCTGTCCCGATTCAAACTACAAACATTTTTCAAAGGGACGGGGAACACCTATTTCACAAACTGTCATTTGCTTTCATTGAAGCTTTTTTTGACAGCTCCCTGCTTCTTCACTGAGTTGAATGCAGTGTTTCATGGTTTGCAGTGGGTAATGGTAAAGAGAACACTAATGAGGAAACACAGGAGAGAACGGGTGTACATTAGATCACTGAAAGAAATAAAAAAAATTAGGGTAGAAGTGAGAATAGTTCACACCCCACCTCATTTTCTTTAACAACACAGTGTATTTATAAGGTATACCTGCTGCCCAAAACTGGTGTTGACATCCCTCACTTAGGCGAAAAATATCCAGCCAGCCGGGATTTTGGACGACCCTCCCTCACGTGAGACCGTAGCGACGATCCTGCCGAAAGTGTGCGTATCGTTGTGCTTATATGTTCAAACGATACTTACCAAGAAACGAGAAGTGAACCATTAGGGAACTGGTAATCTTAAGCCGTTCGGTGCACCTCACCCGCAAGAGCCCACGCTTCAAGTGAAGATTTTTTACCCAAACATTTTTTTCCGTCCTCAATACCCTCTCCCCAACGTTTGAGACTCTGGTACCACCACTGACGGGAGTCGTGATTTTCCTGTCCCAAACTTTACACAAATGTTGCAGCTGTTTTTGTTCACTTGATTTCTCTTGACAGTTAAAACAGTTTCATTGATAAGATGGAGATTTTACACACATCCAATCAATAAATGGTCCTTTATTTGAGCAGTGTCGAACACTTGCGCGGTATAGTTGTCATGGGCTCACGTCACACTGTGCATATCGGTCCAACGTACCGTCCTATTGTGCCATACTTTCAACACTTTCACCGCTTTAGATTTCCTCCATCTCTGGTCGGAAAGAATCAAGAGTGTGCCCACTAGTGTAAGGAAATGACTCTCAACATATGTTTGCGTAAACGAAATGTTATTGATTTGATCGTGACGTCACACCGAAAAGCAACACTTATCGGGCACAAGCAGTCCGATAAAAGCTGTCTGTCGATGTGACGTCACCAAATAATTAGTATAAATTTACCCTTCGTAGCCCTGTGATCCAATTCATATATTAACACACAGGTTGGCAAATGTGGGGTCCTTTCCAACCAGAAATGAAAGAAATTTAGATAAGAACACACGAAAATCGGATCGGAATCCGTATCGATCCGAATTCGTTGCCGTGTGACCGCGGCTATACAGTGGTATAGAGAGGAGAAACTTGCCGTTCCAGCCTATAATGGAAAAACTCGGGCCAAAAGTATGTTCAGCTAAAAAGGACCCTCTCCCCCTCCCCCGCCCTCCCCCCCCCCCATATTTGAAAGTACGGTACATGTAGGTTATATAAGTGCTGTCTCCAGTACCCCGCGGAGAGGACTCGGTTTGTTCACTCCCCCTTTAAAGCTTCACAAACCACCGTCCGCCAAAACAAAGAGGCCTGCGTCCAATTTTAGACGCAAACTTCATTACCATAATAGCCTATGACTTATTCATGTCCTGCCTCATTATTTATGCTATTGTTTTCAGCGATTGTGTTTATTCTTGTTGTTGTAAACTGAAGGACTAGATTGAAACCTGATCGGATCACTACAACGTTGCATAATCAACATGGGCGTCCCCAGAAAAAAAGTCAGGGGGGCAAAATTTCTAGACGGGGGCAAAACCTCGGAGTCACCACCAATTGACATGAAACGTGCAAAAATTTCAGCCCAAAATGACTCCCAGATCGCCAGAAATGGCATTTCTAAAGCCTATTTTTGGCATAGAAACTTGGAAAACACGTTTTGCTCGGGTTTTTGCTTTGATTATTATACGTTTTTTCAAATTTTTGATTTTCCAGGGGGGCAAGTGCCCCCTCGCCCCGCTTGCCCTTACCTGCGGACGCCCATGGTAATCAACTGTCTAGTGGGTACTACCGGAAAATGTGCTTTTATTACGATATAATATCAACTCCGTGGGTTGCATGGGCTACTGCATATTTCTATGAATATCCAAAACATCTATTTGGTGTTCACTTTGGCAGACTTGGTTGGGATATATCTGAACAAGGAATATGCCCAACAGTCTGCTACGCAGGCAATGTCTCCAGCGACTTGAGATTTGTAAATTTAAAAACCCTTACTTTCCTCGCCTGCTGATGGTTTTGCTCCCCTTATATAGTCTTGCTGGCACTTCGAGTTCCCCTCTCATATTTTTCCGTTCCATTGTTCCTTACGACACTGTCTTACCAATCACTCCGATGGATACGAGTAAAATAAGGTTTAAGATAGCTGTCGAGACAGACCGTTTACCTTCTCATTCGTTTACGGCAGTTATGAACTACTATGTGCTTTAAATTGTTTAATATATGCCCTTAGACGATCATGTAAAAAAGTCTCAAATGGGCTGCAAATTTACAGAATAATAATAAAGAGAAACATAAAGAAACAGGAGAGCTCTGAAAAGTTTCCAGAACTTTTCTGTAATCCTTATTTGTCTCTTTGTTTTGTTGTTCTGTAAATGACCGTAATTTTTTTAAAGTTTACCTAGCCTTCGTTTGTCGTTATGCTAGAAATTACTTTGCAAATACATGAAATGGCTCATGCATATGCTAACGCTTGTTCAAATCAATGACAACGTATTATCACCCTACTCTCTTAATAAAAAAAATATTGAACTAAATTAACTCCAGGAAGAGTGCAATTCACCCAGAGAAGATTGAAAATTCCTTCATTAAAACGAGTACCTACCATCCACTGTAGGCACTCATTAAGAGTGAAACATCGCTATGGAGTGAATTCCACTGACTCTTCTTGAGGTAAACTTCACTCTTCGTAAAGTGAATTTACACTCAAATGGAATAGATTCACAGTATCATTCTCCCTATTATAGATTGGCCCAGTTCACTCTTTCACATTTAGAGAGAAAGGTTGCCAGATTAACGAAGAGAAAACCAGCTGTTTAACCTGACGAAATAAGGTACAACTTAAGGATAAATTATTTTTTAGTTCTTTCTGGTCAGCCTAAACTCCCAGTCATCAAAGAGTTCGACAAAATCGCAACCTGCAAATGTTACCATAGCTACCGTCAAAAGCAGACTGCTTAAGTGGTTTTGGGTAATAGTTTTCTTCTATTAAAACTTGAAACTGGTCCGGGAACTCTTGTTCCAAGTTGGTAATTCTTGGTTTGCCGCCTAGAATGGAACTCGGGAATAAATTCATCGGGAATTAATTCCATTAATTCAACTTCCATGCAGACATTTATTGAATTTCTTAATCGAGTAATTCTCGTAATGAAATTTGATCAATTATAAATTAATATGAGCATTGATACATGTTCAAAGTCTATTAAAATAGTGTATCTATGTCAATCGTGGGAATTCCAAGATGTATCCTACACCCAACTTCATCACCCTGGACTCAAACGTAACTGATTACTATGATTTGTTATCAAATTTGAGATATTTGATCAAACGCTCTTGAATCTTTTTATTCTTTCAAAAATGGGAGACATTTTGGTGACCAATTCCCAGTAACGGCACTACAGGTGTGGGGGCAAGAGTGGGCTTTCTCCCAGATTTTGTCCTTGCTCCCTTCATTGCCTTCTCCCCAAGTTAGGTCAGTTAAAAGCGGGGTTTAAAATAAGCATTCCTCTTCTGAAACTAATTTTTTTCTTCCCTAGATATGCTAAAACCTCAGAGCTTTTTAGGGTGAAAGCCCCTTGAACCACTACCCGCAGAAACGAAAGTTAGGGACTCGGTTTGGCGCTGCGGCAGAAAAGTTTTGCCCTTAGTTTGTCTAACGCCACGAAGTTTGAAATTCTGACGTTGCCATTGCCAATTCCTTTGCTAGCTTTAAGTCAGCCTCTTGTGGGCTTGAAGAAGGACATAGTGTATATGTAAGGACAAAATTTCATTGCTCAAATCTTTGACGATATTTGATTTCTTGGTAGAATAATAAGTGTAAACAGCTCTGATATATTGAAAGACATGTTGTGGTAGAAAGCACCAGGTTAGTCAAACTTAAATGGTTGGTTGGTTGCTTAAGTGTTCCGCCTAGATTGACTGATAACATTCTGTTTAACTCTTTCGGCTTACACGGCCCTTTTCTGCGGCGTATTCCTTTTTTAGTCATATTCCTAACGCCTGCCAAAGTGAACACCGAACAAATTTTTGGATATTCATAGCAAAATGTGGCCTCGAGACTGGTTGAATGTTTTTGAATATTCACAAGAGGGCAACATCTGGTCCCGTGTAGTAGCTCATACCACTCATTGTACTATCCACGCCCTGGCAGTACCCACTGCACAGTGTTTATGCAGTTAGTTAGATAGATAGTTTGATAGAGTTTTATGGCCCAGTTTCCAACCTATTGGTTCAAGACAAGCCGGCCACGGCCTTTTTCCAGTTGTGGCTGACTTGTTTTCCCTACTCCATTGGTTATGCGGAGCATCACGCACAATGACAGTAGGTTCCTTTTTTAGTCTTTGGTATGACTCGACCTGGGAAGTGAACCCGGGCCTTCCGCATGAGAGGCGGATGCTCTTACCGTTAGGTGCTCTTACCGTCCAGTGTTTATGCAACACGATAAATATTAATAAAGGACATCTCAGGTTTCAGTCTAGACTTCCAGTTTACGACCATAGGAGTACGCACACTCACTCAAAAACAATAGCATGATTTATTAGAGAGAACATGAATAAATCATATTATGATAATGGAGTTGGCGTCTAAAACTGGACGCAGTGCTGTTCGCTTTGGCGGACGGTGGTTTTGATAGCTGTGAATCTGAGAAAATCATCGTCCGCTTTGCGGGGTACCCTGCTTCCCGCTCCCCTGCTCCATGCTTAAGCGAAGAACCACGCACAGTCGGTGGCTTTGTTAAGGCATACGACCCAACCAGGGAATCGAGCCCGGGCACCCCTCGTTTAAAGCGGAATACCCAATGCTCGCACCTATACCAAGACAAATGAGACAAATTCCCAAATAAAATCCAATCTATTGTATAATTCGACAAAACATGAAATAGAGACAAATCTGAGGGTCAAAATGTTGTTCTACTGCGAAGAATCCCGTACAACGGCTTTGTTATACGACTGACTTTGTTATATGTCTATAGAACCATCGTCATAACTGCATTATTAATACACAAATTCGACAAGTTCACTGGCTTTCGCAGGAGGGCATTGGGCCATCCCCTCCCCCACCACCGCGGAAGCCATTTTTGAAGATCCTAAAAAACAATTGATGCCAATTTTATTTTTAACTCCTAAAAATATGCATATTTTGTCAACTTCCAAATTTTACTTCAAAAGGTGGCACCAATTGCATGTAACTTAGGACACCAACCTTTTCAATAAAGCTCAAAAGCTCATATCTTCCTAATCACTTTTTAGTTTGCGAACTTATTTTGGATTTGGAGTTTAATTGCAAACGACAAAGAAGATAGCGACTGCTTAGAGCAGTGGTTCTCAATTTTTTTCAAAATACCGCCCCCATAAGGCATCCATGACTGATCCAACGCCCCCCTCCCACCCAACATGCCATCATATTTATATAAGTCTTTCACTTTGAACTTTCGACTTTCAATTTCCAGCACTAAAATGACCCAGATAAGTTTTATATTGGGTAAATTTTTGTCAGTAGTTGCTAAACCTTTCGAAGAAGACAGTCTGTGCCAACCACTCTGCAACCTCCTAGGTTCCTTTATTGCACGAATGAATGAGAACCTCCAGGGACCCCCTAGTCAATGCCAAAGCCCCCCTATTGCTTGCAAACTCCTCAGCGCCCTCTTGAAACTTTTCAAAGCCCCCAGGGGGTGGTAGGGACCACTTTGAGAACCACTGGCTTAGAGTATTCTTTTAAGTCTGGAAAATGCTATTTGCGGCCATCAAATGGGTCTCATATTTCAAAATTCTGCAGGCTCCGCGGCAACTCATGGTGGCGGTTAGCTAAGATAGTCTTTAACATTGCAGAACTACTTTTTATGGGCTAAAAAAAAACAAACTGAAATTCTTCCGCTCGCCTTTGCCGATCACTGATGCTATTTTGTTTAACTTCTAAAAGTATACAAATTTAAAAACAAATTTTACTTCGAAAAGTGGCGGAAATGGCTTTAGATTGCATGTAAAGACAGAATATTTTCAGTTTGAGATCCGTTAACCACTGCATTTCAACTTTCAACACCATTCCTGTCCAAGTAGAAAATCTTGCAACATTTTGTATCCATAGGCTCCTTGAAAAAGCAAAAAAAAATTAAAGGGTAGGGCACTCTTTCCCCCTCCTCCAGGCCGGGGATCACTCAACATACCGCATGACCCCCTCCCTTCAGAAAAATCCTGCGTAGGCCACTTGACAGATGTGATAAATGTTTTCCACAAATCCTTAATTTAATGATCACACCTAAAATATAAATGTATGTAATTTTTTAAGTACTCATGGAAGGGACAATGGGACAATGTAAGATAATTGGAGAAGGTTGGACGTGTTTTTCGACTTTCATTTTCGACCTATACGCGTTTTGGACGATTTTGGTAGGAAAAGTTATACCATTCGAACATAATAAATGTTAAGAAGAAGAATATAAATAAATTCGTCTAGCAAAATCGCCCATAAGGACAAGAAAAAAATTGGAAGATGAAAAAACATTGCCCAAAGTCTTCAAAAATCGTGCCAATATTTTTTGTGTCATTTTGCCTTGAAAGGTAAAACAAAAGTCATTGTCCACACAAACGTCTGTTCTTAAAATGACATGCAGTCTGTATGCGGTTCATCTGGATTATTTCTTTCTCAATTCAAGCAATTGAACAGTCCAGCATTTAACAGTGGATTATAGGCGTCGATCTTTACTGACGGCATGGTCTAGTGTCAAGAGCATCCGAGTTGCAACCGGACGGCCGTTAGTTCAATTACCCTAGGAACGGTCTGGAAGACTTTAAAAACGGAACGTTCTGCCATTGTACTTGGTGCTCAGCATGAGTTGAGAAAGCAAGCCCTTCTCCATTGCATCTGGAACATAGGCTATGGCAGGCTCTACTTGAACTAATTGGTTGAAAACTGGGCCGTTAAACTCCATCTTACTAACTAACTTCCCTTGATAGTAGGGGGGTGGCCACTTTCGTCGAAAATTTACAGTGTAAAATTATAAGGTCTATGGATGACTTTTCAAAAAATGGGGGACCTGGGGAACATCACTCCCCCATTGTTCCTTGTTATACTTTTCATCCAATCTGTAATTGGGTCGCTATCATATTTATATTGTCATGGACGAGAAATATGAATAAACGTGAACAAAAATCTTCCACGCTTGAAAAGGCAATGTACAAAAGCCAACCGATTTGGATTTTTGCTTTGGGTACCGTTTCCATGCAAGAGTGAGTGATATGGGACAAGATAGGGTGTGGTCGATAAATCTCCAAGATTTCATTTTGTTCTCCTGCTTGAATTTAGGTCAACAGATATCTTTACTCGACTTATTCACCTGTACGCTTTGTTTTAGCTCAGGTTTGATAATTCAAAAATCATTCAAAGTGCTAATTGTGTACTACTTTCTTAGACAAAGACTTAAGATGTTAAAAAAGCCGCTTAATTAGGTCCAAAAGTGGGGCGATGCACACTGTTTAACTAGAGGTTTCCTTACTAGCCTTAATTCCTTAACTTAATTAAGGATACAATCGATAAAATAAAATGGCAACAGCCAATCAAAAAACACCTTGTTAAACGTGCACACCTTCCTCCTAGAGTTTTTTCTCCATCGGCATCATTACATATTGCAAGTATATAATTCAGATGTGCAGTAAGCAAAGGCTTCTTTCTAACCAGAAGGAATTCCGTCCTCAGCTCACAGTGATTCTTATTTCCCTCGTGCAGGCATGTCTCTATATTTAAGCCGTACTGGACTATTGATATGGTAATGCAATTGTTGTGATCTAATGATATATTCCTATTATATTTACGCCCAGATAAAGATCCTTTGAAGGGGATCCTGTAAGAAAAGATTGAGTAGGCTAGTTAGATGGAGTTTTACGGCCCAGTTTCCACCCTATTGGTTAAAAAAGGATTGAAAATATTGCTGAAGCATTAAGTCTACTTTAAGGGACCCGTCCCTCTGATAGCGATCTTTAGTTCCACTACTACAGGTGGACATCCTTTGGGGTGGAAAATGTCATTCCCTGCCTAACATCATTAAAGGCAGATAACTCTCACCCAAAGTACAAAATTTTTGTATTATTCTAAAGAAATTTTCAATTGGCACAGCTGTTTGATTGACAGCAGATTCAAAAGATGCTAAGAATGTAGCTCATACTAAACAGCATATACTGTAATTAAGTGGTTTTGATTACACATTGGCTCTTCTACACGATCTGTGAAGCAACAAAGTGAGTTTATTTCTGGATGAAAATGAATTTTAGACAAGTTTGGAAAGGGGTTTAATTAAGTAGGTTTGCAATTAAGTAGTTTGAAAGGAGAATTGGAACTATGAAAAAAATTGCCTTGAAGTTCAATGTCAGGTAACCAATGGCCGATATTCATAAAAACCCTGCTAAGTCTAGTTGGTAACTATGTTAGGCCTTGACTATGACTAGCTGGATAGTAAATGTTATTCATGAGCACAGGGAGCAATCCTTGGGGGTTACTGTACACTATACCCCTCCCCCTCCCCCATCAAAACAAACCCTCAGCAATGTATAAAGTTAGGTAATTTATTATGAAAACTTCTTTACCAGAACTAAAAACTAAAAGATTGCAAAAATCATCGCTTTAAAATGTAACATGAAACCGTTTCTCTGAAAATAGAAGGGAACGTTTGAATATACATGGCCTGACAGATTTGTATGTACCCTCCCATGAACTAAAACATGAACATATTACACCTATGCACTAGTATCCTCAGTCGCTTATTACCTTCAAAAGAGATCGTTTATTTCTCTGTTTGAAACAGAACGTAAATACGGAATCCATTTCTTCCATACATATTCTGATAAGGTGACTTTTAAATACAGTGAAATGCGTTTTATATAATTGCCCGTCGCGCCGTAATGTTTTTTCTGTAAGATTTAACTCTGTTACAACTTCGGTTTCTGAAAAGCTTGAGCACAGCTATCACGAAAATGTTAAGGTTTCTCAGCTTTTGAGGTTTCGTCGAAAGCTTCTCGGCTTTTTGGCTAAGATCATGTGTAGTATCTGTTCTTTTCATCCAATCTAGAATGGAGCCATGCATAACAGACCAATAATGTAAATGTCTAAAGGTCTTGAGGTTGGTCAAGTGTTGTCCTTAGGTGGACGTATAGCTTTTTCGGCCCGGGAAGCAGTTTCAAGTTTGGTTTCGCCGAATGGCCCTTTGCCAGAGGGTCGGGAGGACTTTTGAAAAAGTAGCCTTCCCGCTCTAAAAAGGGTAAAAAAGAATTTGCCATTTCTGACATCAGTCAACTACGTGTGGTCATAGGCGTACGGGGATAAATTTTGCTGGGAGGGCAAGAGGAGAGGAAACTTTGCCGAATAATGGCACCCTCATGGTTTGCACGAATGGACCAACTGTTTTTGTCAGAATTGGGAGGGCGAGTGTCCCCCCCCCTCCCTGCACCCCCGCCTCGTACGCCTATGTGTGTGGTTTTCCCAAAATCCTAGTTCTCTTCAATAAAATTTCCACTGATTGCAGTCGTTTTTCCTTATAACTGAAGCCAGTGTGGTAAACCTTTCCTAACTCTGGAAATGACAAAATCACCAGTGATAACAACAACTACACTGCTATTTTTTAATGAATCTGTATCATTGAATTCCAAATTTTTCCTAATATAAGCTCTTGACTCTCAAAATGTGTTAGTACTGCCTCAATTTGTAGGTGTTAGATAACTTTTTGTAGCAACAATAGCGCTTCGCGCGCCGCAAATCACGTCCCAAGTGAAAGACATTCATACCAAAGTAAAAAATCGGAAAATTTGGGTACGGGCCCACCCCCCGGAAAAAAGTCTCGCTACGCCATTGCTCAATTATTTTCTTTTCGCTCGATTCAGAAACTTGACTCCCTTTAAAGGCAATTAAACAGCTTTTACTTTTCTATACTTTTCACGATAGGCCTTTCTACCTTTTTATGAAATACGCTTCCGACAGTTGCTATGATAGTCCGGAAAGGGTCATTTCCGGTGATCTCGGTGGTTATTTTTGACCAAATGTTTCTTTGT
This sequence comes from Holothuria scabra, assembly GCA_037179385.1. Taxonomy (NCBI): domain Eukaryota; kingdom Metazoa; phylum Echinodermata; class Holothuroidea; order Aspidochirotida; family Holothuriidae; genus Holothuria; species Holothuria scabra. The sequence goes on along the minus strand of CM074179.1, from coordinate 64,524,022 downwards.
ACGCTCCGCGCCAACTGATGGTTTCCCTCCGCTTAGATGGTGACACCTGAAATGCCCCTCCCCTCCCCGCCCCCGCGCTTTCAAAGACGGATCGCCTCCAATGTTCATGACTGAAGCAAAGCTTAGTTGGTTGCTACGTTGTATGTTAATTTTGGTGATCTTGGGCTCCTCTAAGTCACTACTTGGCTGCTAAATCCTTCATAATTTGTAGGCTGTCTTTGACTCGAGAGTGAAAGCATGGGTAGATACGCGTCTTGCACAGGTTTCCTCTCAAAGGGGTGGGTGGGCATTCACAAGGGGAAGGAGAAGGGTTGGTATGCAGTATGTTGAGTGATATCTGGTCTTGCGAAATCAAAGGGGAGGGGCTCCGTTCCTTTTGAAAGTTTTTGCCTTTTCATGGATCCTAGATGTAAAATGGTGCGAGGTTTTCGACTTTGACAGGAATAGTCTTGAAAATTGAATTGTTGTAGTTAATAGGGGTAATACTGCATTAAGAACAAATGGTGTCTTCACATGCAATCAAGTACCTTTTAAGGTAAAATCTGTTTTCAAATTGATGAATGTTTATTAATGAAATTAAAAGAGCATCAGTGATCGTCGGACTGGGGGAGGGGTCTAAGGGGAAGGACCCCTCCTCTGTAAAAGTTTTTATGAAAAATTAGTTGTCCTTACCCGCATGCAATTATGGTGTCACACTTTGAAGTAAAATTTGAAGTCTTACTAAATTCTTGTATTGTTAAGAACTGAAAGATTGCATTAGTGAGGCAGCATGATCATAGAAGACAACCCCAGAGCCATACATACAGTACTGACAACTTGTCGCATTTGAAAAGGTTTGGGAAATTGAGTGCCTTTTCATCTGTCCATGCAATCCAGTGCCACATGTGCTATCTTTTGAAGTAAAATTCGTATATATTCTTGTTTAATAGAACCTTTTTGAAGGTTGGGCAATGCGAGGGAGACAAAGCCCAATGCCCTATGTGTACGTCACTGGCTAGACGAATTCTTGAATTAACACAGTTGCATCGTGCAATGAGGAGGGAAAGAGTGTTCAGAGACAGAAAAAGTCTCAGTTGGTTTTCTTTTTTACTAATGAAAAATGAATCCAGACAAGGGACTGCTAGAATCTAAATGACGGGGACACTACTGCTATATCTATGATGGGGCATATGCTGTTTACACTTGCCTCAAGTGAGATTTTGTTTCGGGGGCTAGCTGCAGGGCCCAGCATGGGGTCTAAGCAGCTAAGGAAATACAGAAAGCGAGGAATTTACCCTCCTTTTGAGATTTTTGTTTGTTTTCAAGGGTGCAAAGTAGCAAAATAGTGTCACATTTGTTGCTCTTATCATAGTCATGTCCTGAAAAGTTATAAAAATAAGTCAGTTGTCCTTCTTTAATGCAACATGGATTAGCTTAGTGGTCTACCGACCTCTAAACTTTGAATCTTTGGGTCATGAGTAAGGACTTCGGTAAATGTGAAGCTTCAAACCGTTACGTTGTTCGTCACTCGACTCGAGTGACGAACAACGTAACGGTTTGAAGCTTCACATTTGGAGGACGGATTTATCATTTTAAGTCCTGGACACAAATAATTTGGGGGTTTAGACTATAATACACCTCAAGACTACAGTTACACGATTCTCGAAAGGAGGGCACAGTTTGTGGTCATTTTCACCAGTCCTATCCACATGAAATGTACTTTACAGTCGGTAGTGTAGGCTACCCAAGACTTGGATTTGGTAGTGAGCTGGGAATTGTGGGAAAATGTTAAAGTATAGTGTCACGGTTGGGTAGTGCAGAAACGCACCGGAAATATTTTGACCGCAACACCTCCCTTGGTCACGAGAAATTGCACCTCAAAGCCAGTTTGAACTGAATTCTTTCTGTTTTTTAACACCTCACATATTACGTTACGTTTCCAAGTAAATAGAAATCTGCGGTCAAATTACGACGAGGGGAAGTACCTCCACCTCTTGTCTGAACTGCTGAAAACCGATTTCTGTAACCGTGCACACAGTTGGTGAATCCAAAGCGGCCTGTTAGTAGACACAAACATGCTATCCCTATTCAAAATGATAAGATTCGTCGCTTGGGACTGCTAAGCTAACAGCCAACTAAATCCTACTTGACCCTTAGCTAGCACTTTCCCTAGCAGGGTTTTATGAATATGAAAATAGCAGTATACTAGCGAATTAGCAGACTGCTAGGTCCTAGTTGGCTGCTAGTTTAGTAGGCTTTTATGTCTGAATATCGGGATGTTTCTTCATTTTCGTCATTGGTGCATCCGCTCCCCTTATCAAGATATATTTATTCTGGACGTGCCTACGTTAAGGGTGTACCATTTCCTTTTAGAATTTTTTTAAAACGTTTATTCTTCAAAAATCTGTATTAGAAATAGACCACTTTCGGCGCCCTCTGGATAAATATTGTGTATTATTATATGGGTCCATAGGTTGAAACAGACCTTTGCAATGTATGACTTGAATGGTTTATGTGCAGGATCGCTTCTCGACCTTTTGGCTAAGATCATGTGTAGGAACTGTTCTTTTCATCCAGACTAGAATGGAGCCATACATGACAGACCAATAATGTAGATGGTCTGAGGACCGTGAGGTAGGTCACGTATCGTCCTTTAGTGGACGTAATATCTTCTTGGGAAGCAGTGAAAATTTTGGTTTCGCCGAACGGCCCTTTGCCACAGGGTCGGGGGACTTTTCGAAAAAGGATAATGACTATTACATCAAATAGAATGGGAAAGGTAAAACATTTCGAAACAATTTTTCAGTGACAAAGTACAGTTATGTTATTACAAACCATATGCTGTAATTCATCATTTAGGTTTTATTATTTAAATCAATAATATAATTCACCTCAACCTTAATGGATGTACCCATGCACCAGTATCCATGAACCCATGCGCCACACAGTTTTAAAAATTCTTAAATTTTTAGATATGCCTTACACTATTTATATTTCAAAATCCCAAATTAGTTTCCAAAGTCTTGAAATCATACTACCCATGCACCACACAGTATTCAAGATCCTTAAATTAATGGATAAGCCCTGCACCTCTAAGTTTTCACAATCTTTCTGGATGTACCCAAGTACCACTTAATCTACCAAATGTTGTTACCATGGTTACGGTATAGGCTCTGATCCTCTTCGTCGTTGATTATTCACATTTCAGGAGTTTACATCAAAAGAGTAGTCTTTAAAGAAAGAAGTGGAAGACATTGATAGTGAGTTAAAGAGTTTTTTTTAAAATGGCTCATTTTAAAAGACTACTGCAGAGCCCAATCTACTTTTAATGTGTTAAAGGCCTGATTCTTTCACCCCAAACAGAACCAATTCTCCTAACCTTCTTACTTAAGTCCCTCCCACAATTGTCTGAAATTCATTCTCATCCAGACAAAATCTTAGTTAATTTCTTCAGGGTGAGTATAGAAAAGCTTAATGAGCATAATCAAAACACTCTCAGTACAGTTCATGCAGTGTAATATAAGCTTTGGTATTCTGCATCGTTTGAATTAGCTGTCAATCAAAGAATTGAGCCAAGTGAGAGTTTCGGTACCCCCCTACAAGAACTGCAGTTTGAGGTGAGAGAAATGACCCTTTGAAGAGGAATGATATATTCGAAGTACTCTTTTGAAAATTTTTATCATTTCCGATGTTCGGCTAACGAAATATTAGAACTTGAAATTGACACACGACACATTTTCTGTAAAAAGTGAACTTAAAGCAAGCAAGTAGATGTGATATCATGGATTCACATTGTTGGCTACTGTTATGTTAATCTTTATTTTTCATCCTATTGGCTTGACCTTGAATTGAATAGGGGTGCTATCGTGCCCCTAAAGAATATAAAACTAGTTTGAAAATCACATCGCTCCTGATGCACCTATGGTATCAATATATCAGAGTTCCCTTGCATTAGTAATATTGGGTTCAAATGAATTATAAGTAAAAACTAAATACTGACCAGCGATTTGAATCCAATGCATAACGCTTGCGTTCTTCAAGCACATTTTATGTAGAAAATAAGCCACATTCAATCCCTAACATCTCAAGAACTGATCATGGCAAATGAATAAAAATTTCATCAGAATGCTAAGAACACATTCCTCTTTAACATATCAAAATAGATCTGGCTTTAGACGTCTTTTAACATCAGGTTTTCTGATGCGAATACAGCAAGAGTAACCCGAGGTCCTTTAATTTGTAAAACCCTGTAAGTTTCAATCATGTAGAATCTGGTTGTATTAACAAAATTTTGTAAAAATCTATTTTCATATTTAAACTTTGGAAGAAAAAAACGAATTAGTTTGTTAAAGTATTGGTTTTTACGAAAAACAAATTCACAAATTCCTCAAAAATTTGGTTTATTAGACCAGCGCCCTGACAACTCTCTGATTAAACACTGCTTTAACTCATCTATACAGTATACAAATGAAAAGAGTGATGTTCAATCTTTAAAAGAGGGTAAGTTACAAAGATCACTACAAAAAAGCGGGAATTTACACTGAAAAGTGTAGGATTAACGCCAAAAGAGCGAAGCATAATTAACTCTTGATCGAGTCACGTCAGGGACTACTCTTCAAAAGAGTGATCCTGCAGCCACTCGTTAAAGAGTGAATTTTCACTCTAATTAGAGTGAATTCTACTCTTCTTCAGGAAAATGTGACTATTCGTTTAGTGAATTTACACATCTATGTGAATTTAGACTTTTCACAGTTCACTATTATGCGTGTAGGAACTGTAATTATATTATAAAGGAATTAATCATGACGCGAAACACTGAGTCACCAAATGCAATCTTGTTGACATACTTTCAAACCTAAAAAGAACTGATTGTTTTTCCAACATTAAAAGATGACCTGTCGTCTCAGGAAAATGAAATAAACACTTTGTCAATTCTGGATAACATCACAAAATACCCCTGTTTTAAATGCTTCCGTGAACTGATTGCATGCACCGTCGATAATGCGAACGTTTTCGATACGATGTTACTAATGTGACATAATCGACAATGTATCTAATCAGTACGCCAATCGAAGCTACGACGCGGGTAATGTGTGACGTCATTCAAAATCCGGCATAGGTTTTATTGCATTTTCAACAGACGACAGGTCATCTTTAAGTATTCCTCTTCTTGAATACAAGTTTTTCCTGTAAAGCTCTTCATATTCAAATTACATTATTACATCAGAGCAGGAAACTTTAAAAAATGGGACCTACTGCCGTTGGGCTTGGTGCTCACCAAAATGCCCAGAATAAGTACTCCTCTAACATACCATATCCTGTTGGGACCTTAAAACCTTCTTTTAACTGTTCTTATTCTTGAATACAAATTTTTACCTGTAAACCTCTTCATATTCCAATTATATGATTACATCAGAGCAGTAAACTCTAAAAATGAAACCTACTGGGCTTGGTACTCACCAAAAGGATATTATGGAGTAGAGTTACAACGGCCTGACTCAAACTGATTGGTTGGAAACTGAGTAGTAAATCCTCCTTTTACCAGATCCGTGTTACAACCGATAATGTAAAATTTAACCGACGATGTAAAATTGACATATAATGTAAAAAAGTTAACTAACAATGTAAAAATTCTTGAAGTTGAAACGATAATATAAAAAAATACCGATAATGTAAAAAAAATTCTTTGAACCGAAGATGTAAAAAAATTACCGATAATGTAAAAACTGATCTAACGAGGGTTCAAATGGTCCTACCTACAAGTGTCTAGGCTTACGTGTACGAGTTTATGTAGGCGGGCAGGTAAGCTGACAGATGGCATGAGGGCAGGACGAGAAAGCAAATAGGTATTATTACGATGTTATAGAGAGCTTTGTAAAATAGGGGCAAGAGCCCACTTTCCTGAAATAATAGTAATTTCGGTGTACGGGGGTATACGAAAGATGCAGAGATAGACTTTTAAACATACGATATAACTTATACACATAGATACATTCGGACTTTTTTTATACTTAATACTAAGTGATCCTCTTAGACGGGTGAAGCAAATCAGTTCCAAAGAGTACAACGTCGGTACTACGTTATTAGCTGTTTGTATTTGAGACCACTTAAGCTGAAATTCGGAAGTGGTCGGATTTCAGATTACCGGGCACCTGATCCAACAACTGGTTCCACCTTCTCCCATTGAGGATACAGGCTAGAACCTATTTGTCGACGTGTTCTGACTAAAGGCGGTCGATCACAAGTGACATGACAAGTGTAAAATGTATAAGGTCGTGGAAAATGAACACACGAAGGCATCCAAGAACCTTCCCGTACCCTTTTGCTCAAGTTCCGCCCTAACCCGCCTGCCACCTTTCAGTTACCTGCCTACCTGCATTAACTCGCATACATACACTACTGTTGGTAGGACCAAATGAAATCCTCGAAACTACAGTTTTTACATTATTGGTATTTTTTTATTACGTTATCGGTTCAAAGATTTTTTTACGTTATCGGCATTTTTTTACATCAACGGTTCAAAGAATTTTTACATTATCGGATTTTTTTACATTATTGGCTTTTTTACATTATCGGTTGTTACAACCCCGATACCCTCCGATGTGAAATCCTTGCATAGAATTTCTTTTTAAAACGTACATAGAAACCGACCGGACATAAACGCAAACGCTAACCTTCAACCATTCACAAAACACGGAACATAAAGGTTTGTGACAACGGAAAGGGCGCACCAACCCCCCAACCCCCCCCCCCACACCACCCAAAAAACCCGCCATCTCACCCACAGCCGCCTTCAACATCAACCTCACACCAACCCCAAGACAACAAAAACCAAGAACATCCCACACCACCCTTCAAGGCCACCCCAGGGCCAGAGGTAACACCTCCCCCGAAGGTAGCACCACGCCCAAAGGCAACAACACGTAAAAACCACAGGGCAAATATACAGGAACACCTTGTCCAAGGGTGTTCCGGAGGCAGTTGTGGCAAAGGGTAACATCATTATTCCCGCGTTTAAACAAACTCCACAACTGGATGCAGTTTAACGGCCTACCCATGACGTTATCCCTTGCATAGGTACGAAAGTTATTACAATTTGACAAGGTAATAGCTGCTGCATGGGTACACATTAATATTAATACTCTGTGTAACAATAACGCTAAATTTTTAGCAAGGCAAGGAACTTAATAGATTGCCGGTTGCATGGAAATACAAAGAAATTAATACTATTACCTGTAGGGTAAAAACCGTCATATAGAATAAGTGTTTAGTAGAGCACTACCATATGTGACAAATCAAAAAAAATTTTCACTCCACTGAGAAATTTACGAGGATTTACTGCTTGGTGTGCCTTCATGAATATGCAATATTCATGCTTTCATGAATATGCAATATTTATGATCTGAAATGTTGTGAAAGAACCTTGGAAAAGAAGTAAGAGAAAGCTTCTCATATTTAGGTTAAGTTTCAACATAAGTTTGAGTAACTGCCTGTACGTTAACAAACAGTCAACCCCAGCTATTTGCTCATACCAGAAGTAATTCAGAGGTGTTATAACAGCTTACCTTTGATGCTATTTGACGTAGAGTAGTTTGTTAGGACTGCCACTCCCTGGATTGCCAACCACATCTGAAGTAGCTTCTTCAACCATTGTGCTTGGCACGCTATTGGCAGTTACACCTCTTTGGAGGAGAAGAGCGGCAGCACCTGTTTATGGTAAAATGAAATAAGTGTAATACACTTCTTTAAGAAAAAATAAAAACTTTACAGACAATGTGAGAGAGTGTAAACGTTTACACTAATGGATAGATGTTTTAAAGTGTATCTCAAGTCAAAATTTTCAAAAATATTTATTAAAAAATAATGAACAATTAGTTCTAACAGTCTTTTGTGTAGGTGTTAGAAATGACAAATAAAGTTGGGTAGTCTCACTTCAGGTTGTGTTCTGTGCAGCTCCATCAATACCGTTGAAAGAATATGGCGTCACAACGGAACCTCGTGTCCTCGCGAACGATTCTTGGCCGACAGAAAAGCGGCACTATGGTTCCACTCAACACTACAGTCCCAGTAAAATAATGAATGTCGAGCTGCCAGATGCTACCCGACTAACGCGACTGCCCGTGTTGGTGGAACGAACAGGGTGCTTAATTACGTGCTTTGAAACGGCCACGAGTAGTTGGTGAAAGTAGCTCCGAGATTTCTAGTAGTAGACTACTAGTAGAAAATGGGCCTAGTGAGTGGCTTAAGTAAAAATATCCACGAAGGTAGCTGCTTACAGCGAAGCCGGCGGCTTACTTCAGCGTCCTTATGTTGTGGTTGGCTGGAGTAGTAGTACTAGAAGTTGATGTTCAGCGCGCGAGAGCTAGAATGGTTCTGGGGAGAGCATGCTGTCTGGCGAGTTGTGCTCTCACGAAACCCGATGCAACTGACGCTGATTGGTCTGTAGTCCTGGCCTTATAAGGCTGCTCTCGGAAGCTATGTTTATGTATAAGTAAGTGTGTATGGTGCACTTAGAATGTGTGTCCGAAGTGCTACAAGTCTAACTCCCATCTTCATCGGACATTCCTGAGTTGATATATAAAATGTTGAATTTTATTCACTAAATTGAAAATGGTATATTGCGCAATAATTTGTGATGTCATTGTTGCACTACTTAAATTTCAATCTGTGTATTTCTTTGTTTTTCTGAAAGTTACTGCACCTTGTACCAACGTGTGATATCACTCTTTCTCTTGTGGGGCGATGTAATTATTTAAGCCCTCTCTGTGCAACATGCTATGCAAACAAACAGGAAGTGTTCAAGGCCATACAAACATTTTCAGTTTTAAAGGAAAACAAAGCAGGTTATGTGAGTTGTACCACAAGAAACTCACAAATTATTGCGCAATGGACCAATTTGTTTTAAGCAAATATACTTCAACAATTATATCTCAGCTCAAGAATGTGCTTTGAAGATAGGAATTAGACTGTTAGAATTCATTTTTCATGCTCTTTAATATATATTTTTGAATTTTTTGGCTTGAGGTACACTTTAAGACCTGTATGGCCATTAACTGTTGGCGTGAGATTAGTTAACAATATTGTATAAATAGAGAGTGATATGACAAGATTTCTTATATGACTCTCAACGAGAGAGAGAGGGGGTCAATGTAACGCATTTCAATAAAGTGTAAGTGCTTATAAACCACACCTATTAGAATTCATATAGAACTCATCCGTCACAGAATTATCTTTGGCTTCTTTAACTAAATGATACTATTCTTTTCCTCAGCATACCTTAATGCAAGTCCAAAAATATCTACCAGCTTTCAAATGGACGGAGGGGAAATGGATAAACTTCAGTGAGAAAAAATTAAATACTTGTCAGGAATGAAACTTGAGAGTATGCAAAGTAGTTATACTGACTAGGATACTTCTAGGAGGGTGAATATGAGGACAACTCAATGAAGCATTCAGTACTATAGATAGATAACTATGGTACTCCTGGTTTCTACCTTAGGTCGTCACCATCTGAAATGCTGCCGCAGATCACACTCACATTTTTTGTAATATACCTCTTCATCACTCCCGTCATTTAAAAAATTACAAAAAGGAAGACACTTGAACAGCCAAGTCAATAATATATATATATATATATATAGGTCGATGCAAAAACATGGTATATATATATATATATATATACATATACATATATATATACATATATATATATATATATATATATATATATATATATATATATATATATATATATATATATATATATATATATATATATATATATATATATATATATATATATATATATATATATAGAATCTTCAGTGGCGCCTGACGAGGGGAGGGACGCACCCCCACACACACTTTGCCTATGCCCTTAGCCCCCCCCCCCCCCCGTTAGGCCACTATATAGAAAAATAAGATATAATACCTCTCCGAGACTTAATTTTCATCCAGAGATATGCTGCAATCTCATAGCTTTCGGGCTTCGCCCCTGGACCCCCAGCCCCAAAACGGGCGCTTTCGCGCTGCGCTAGGAAATTTTTCACCCAACTTTATCATTTGCCCCTAGCTTGCCCCTCCAATTTAGAATTTCTGGCGCCACCACTTGAAATCTTAAATATGCATGAGGTTTTAGTAAACGTATTATATATTCAATGTATTGCGCAACAAGTTTGTACTGAAATTTTAATTTTTAAGGAAACCAATATAATTTTATACCTAAAATATAAAGTCCTGCAAAAACAATGCTCATATGAAAAAGCGCTATAGGAGGCCATAAATGTATTTGTATATGGCATTTAACTTACTTAAGATATACATTTAAAGGGGCGCATGTCCTCAAACAATGAGTAGGCCTACTCACCAAACTGAGGTCCTACTGTAAATGAACACATATACATTTTTAGACATGGAATGTTGACCAAAGATGAAATCGCATATAGGTATAAAGGTCGAGATGCCGAGGAACGATTACGAAATGTGGATTTCAGTAGTTCAAATTGCATGAAGTTTTGCCGAAAACTACGATGTTACTTGCCAAATATGATCCAACAACTAAAATACAAACCTGAACTGAACCTCACAAAAACCAGAACTGGGAGAGAAGTCGACATTTGCAAAAACGAGTGCAGCTAGTGAAAATCCGAATCACAGGTCTAAAGAGAACAAGAAATTGGTTTGGAACAGAAAGGTAACCAGCTTGACCGAATTTATAAGTTCAGAAACGAAGGGAGGAGGTTGAAATGTGCGGCCACCGGATATCCTTGAAGATTTCGTTTGGTTGGTCTGCGGTGTTCGTTGACTCGGTCTGTGAGGCGGCTCTTGCTTCTCTCTTATACAGTGAAAAACAACTCCCACAATTGAACAAAATGTAAAGTATACTTGAAACTTCAGATAAGCTACAGGTAAAGTGTTGATTTGCAGTGCTGTTGTTGCTGTTGGAACCTTAAATGTTGATATGTTAGTTTGTGCTAAAAGACGGAACATTTTTTCCTTGCAAGTTCTGCAATGAAAGACTAACTCTCATTTTAATCAGGTAAAATACTTACCGGCGCAATGGGCAGCAGCCATGGAGCTACCAGACAGAGTACTGGTTGCAGAGTCACTGGTGTGCCAGGTGGATGTGATGCTTGTACCAGGAGCAAAGATGTCAACACAGGAACCATAGTTAGAAGAGGATCTGCGATTGTCCGAAGAATCGGTGGCTGCAACCGTAATGGCCTGCAAGTGGTGACCAATAGGAAAAATTTCGTTTGTAAGTTAGTTATCTAGCTAGCTGGTCGGTCGGTCGGTCGGTCGGTCGGTCGGTCGGTCGGTCGGTCGGTCGGTCGGTTAGTATACAAATTAACAAAAACAGAACACTAAAGCGTTCCAACTTTTTAGCCATCTCATTTACCATCAGGGTGAAGTCAACATAAGCGAATGGTTGCTTACACGGTATATAGGCCAACTTGCATCACGCCGGCTAAAGGTTACTGGCTCACGGTACTTGAGCTGCTATACTGTGTACACCTAAACGCTATACTATACGTTTAGGTATGCACAGTAAAGCAGCTCGCGATCAAGTACCGTGAGCCAGTTACCTTTATTTTGCAACCTCAACGATATATACACGGTTCTCAGTAGACTTTAGGTAACAGTGAAAGTCCACGCAATGACATTTTGTTCCAAGTACTTGATATGCAAACGAAAGCACTGTCAGTTTAGTAAAGTTGTCACCTCCATCTCTAGTGCAAAATTAACTCAGTTACACTTCCACTAAAAGTATAGATGCACTCAACACAGTGCTTCTTTAGCAGGTCACGGCAGCCTGAGAGAGCTCGAGCCTAACACGTCTTTCCTTGCTGCTACCGAAAAAACTGACACTTGGTTGACTTAAGGGAGCACACCACCAGTGCATCAACAGCCTCTCCGGGAAAATTAGTTGCAAAGTACACCGTAAATTTTAGGCCCTCTTTGAGTGTAAAATACTCACACGAAAACAACCAGTTGCTGCTTATTTTTCGTGGACATAAAGAGAAGACGTTAATGTTTAATTGATGCCAAATCGGGATAAATTGAAGGTAATTTGTACCATTTCAGTAGTGGGTGTGAAACGGAAGTTACTTCCGTCATTTTGCCGATAAATAGAGGTGGGTGCAGAGACGGTCCCATAAGCTTCTTCCCCTATCGCTCAAAATCTAAACGGTCATGCTAGGTGAATTTATAAAGCCATGATTGGCCAACTCCTTGGCTTTCATGTGAGGGGTAGCTTTAGTGGTCTGTGAACTTAGACAAGGCTGTGTGGGCATTTAATGAAGGCAAAATAGAGCGTACATCAATGGAGAAATTAATGGTGGCGTGCTTTAAATGGTAACCAGGAGCCAATCCTTCCTTCAGGTGTTCACGTGCTCCAAGCGCTCATCAGCCCAAGGGGAATACCGGTGATTTCTATTTCGGGAACAGTTCTTTTGTACTGACTGCATTGAGAGTGGGTTTATGTTACAGTTTGTATGCGAGTGTGTTTGTGTGTGTTTAACGAAAGCGAAAAATGAGACCTACTCCAAATTATAATTTAGTTTGGACAAGTCGATAGGTTGTTTCTCTTCTCTCGACTCACCAACCTAGGTAACAATTTATTGAACAGTTTATTGATCAGTTTGCTTCTGAATGTTCATTTAAAATTTTAAGCAAACTTAAACATCACTTGATCCTAACAACGTAGTCTGTCACTAAGATCGTAGGAGAGAATGTTGTTATTCTATTCGGTTCTCACTCAAAATTATTGCGCCATCATTTATTTTAGCAATGTAACAATGAGTTCGAAGTTTATATCTGCGCATGCGTTACTGACCTTTTTTGTTCAGGTCAGCTAGTAGCAAAACATCTAAGCTCTGCGCCAGTCGCCAATGGTACATTGTTTTAAGTGCGTTTACATCCCGCCATCATCTTACATACAGATAAAAGTGTTACCGGTTGACCTTCGACCTATTGCGCAATAATGCGTCTGAAGAAACTTTGAACAGGTCTATAGACGAATCCGGACAGATTATGATGGTCTGATTTTAGTCGGCCATTACTGAGGTCCATTACCGTCAATCTTTAAATTGCTTCCTTACCTGTTCCATGGATGATTGCACACTGAAGTGTATCTTAATTTTCTCAACTTCACTGACTATGAGGATTTGAAATTCACGTAAACAATAAATGAAGACGATTAAAGGTTGATGGACCCCACTAATGGCTGCCTACAGTCACTAAAAACAAGCGCTAATCGGACTCGTCTATAGACGACGAATCCAGACAGCAAGTGATGGTCTGATTTCACGGTCAGCCATAACTGGAGTCTATCACCTTTTTATCAGTTGCTTACCGGTACCATGGATGATTTTACACTGTAATTCCTCTTCATTCCCCCAATTTCACTGTAAATGAGGGTTTGAAATTACATATATACAATACACGAAGAGGATTAAAGGCTGATGGACCCCATCAATGGCCACCTGTACAATCACTTAACACAAGCGCGGATAGGTTTCGTCTGTTGCGTGTCACAGTCTCAGTAACGTTTCATACTGATGTGCTTCGAATCAACTTACCGAAGGTTCACGGGCAGGGGAGTAGTTGCAAGCATTAGCATTGCTATTTCCAGCGGCGACGACCATCACTACTCCTCTACCAACCGCGCTGGCAACTGCATTGTCAAGAGAAGTACTAGCACCACCTCCAATTGCAAAAGATCCAACACCTTCATTAATAGAGTTCAGACCTGCCGAGTAATTGATCAAGATAATTAAAGTTCAAAGAAGAATCTTAGTAAAAAAAATATGACGTAGGCCTACATTATAGCAGAAACACCGTGACAGTGACAGTTTGTTCAATTCATGACATTTGCCAATTTTTAATTTCATGTCAGGTTGAGAGTCCCTCCTCGTTATCTTTAAATGCACTAGTCTGCATGGCCTAATGTATTCGCAAAGCAACACCATTCTGCCATAAATAATGTAACAAATTTTTGTTGCCCACTTCAACTTTTAATAAAAAAAAAATACTTCCTCAATGTTCCCTCTACAACACAATTTGTCTGTGGTGTGTATGTCTATTCGCAGACATGTAGAACTCAAGTACGTACTCGCACTTGTACTTGCGTCCTTTTTTCTATACCTGTATTCGTACTCAAACTAGTAGACTTTAGTCGCTTAACCGTACTACTACTCTTACTTGGGACTTGCACTCTCACCACAACTGTGAATGTGTATTGTCCATTGCTCATATCAGATCACATCATATAGCACCAGGGAAGGGGGGTCTCGAAAATTTACAAAAGGGTATCCCGAAGGTTAAGTCTCTCATATTTATGTTTAGCAATGACCCCCTGCCTTCGGTGGATCGATATGGGGGCTATGGACATGTATCCATTCTCTAAATCGTCGGGATAAACCAAGCAACTACAATACTCTTCTAGAATATGAACTTCGATAAGTTTATGGCATTCATTCTTTCTCATTACTACCAAATAGTATGAGGTGGGATTTTGAATGTAGTTCGGCAGAGTGGAATGTAATTGATGTCCTTTTCGAGTAGAGTTTGTATTTTAATCTGCCGGTAAGTTCATCTGGGACCCCTACAAATTGTTCGGTTGGGCTAGACACTTGTTGTATGCTAAGTGGTATACCCACGCTCTGCTCGCTTTGTGTTTCCCAAATGGATAACTCAATACGGCAAAGAATTAACGAACCGGCTCATTAGTGAACCCACATAGGAGTATATGAAGCTATGCTTGACCTAAACTAATGTCTTCTGGCAACCATGTAAACTGTACGACTACCGACGAAATGACGGTCGAATCGAAGTGCTTCATTGCAATTCCTGTACTAGTGTGCGGCTAGCTTAAGGCCGCCTAAAATTGCTAACAAAAACAGGTTTTTCCCAATCTTGAACTCGCTGAAGGAGTTGAATTGGTACTAGATATTTCACAAAGATCCTGTTTCTGATGTACAAAGCTCTACAAAGCATAGCTGCGCATCAGGTTTACCTTGCCATGTGCCTATGTTCTAATTCCGGAAGATTAGATGTAACGTCGGAGACTTTTTCCACATGGTTGATGTAAGGCCAATAATTGGTAAGCGCGTTGTCGCTGCCAAAGGCCGAAGGGTAAGGGAATTATTTGCCCGTTTTGAACATTTTATGTCTTATTCAGAACATAGGTCTTTAGCTGTGCATTCGATTAACTCAGAATTTTCAAATTTTTCTTTTGTTATTTTGTTCTTCCTTTTTACTGAGACTTATTCAAATATTTCGTTTACCGGACGCGCCCTTTAAGTTTTATGAACTTGAAATTTGACACTTCTATTTAATGTGTTTCGTTTTTATTTTTAATTTTACAACGTAGTCCACTTCACATTCACTGCTAGTACTCTACTTTCTTTCAAAATCCCAAAGAGAATAGTTTCACTCCTACATGCAATTGGACTTTACTACCAGCATTTATATACATCAATTGTTAAAGATAGCCATAATCTTACCATTGACTATATTAGTGGTGGAACCGGAACCATAACAGCTAAGCACACGAACACTCTTAAGGGTAACACCTGGAGCAACACCATAAGTGGATCCCCCGACGGTTCCAGCGCAGTGAGTTCCATGACCATTGCAGTCTTCTCCCTAATCAAAGTGAGGAAGGAAAATAAAAACTCTACAAGATTTCTATTGAAATGATGAAAGTGTAACTTGGTAATTAACTCAAAATTATTTAACTATGACAATGGACCTAAATTTCTCTGATTAATTAGCCCATACCAAGCATTATATTTTTCTATAGGTCAATGATTACAGTTTGTCTAATAACTTTGTGTAATGGAATCATATCCGTTTGATTCGTTGCCCTAACACTTAAACTGATGGGAGCTGTAATTTAGAGAGAACAGATAAAGCGGTAAACGTGTGTTATTACCGTAATATATTTATTGGTCAATCAAAACCATGTTTTGATCATTCTAATCGGCCTTTCATACAGAGAAAGTTAATATTCTGTTATAATTCCGCTTATGAATATGCTCATAGTTCTCGCTTCATTAATGAATTCTTAAATCAATAGATTTAAAATTAGTCTAGTACAGTCAAAATAAATCTGAAAGAATGGAATTAGTGACCAATCGAACGTCCGATTGGTCACTAATTCCACTATTTTAGATTCAAACTCCAATATTTTTAATCTTATACTATTTAAGAGAGTAGAAGCCGGTATTGCTCTTGTCAAGTTGTATTATACTTTTACCTGGAATATTCACCGGATTGCGCTATTAGAATATGTTTTTGCCCAGTGTGTTATTCTTTATTTTTATTTCAATGTCGCTTAAATCCTACCGTTCCGTGGGCCTATCGTATCTTCTGAGACCATAGTTCCCCCTCCCATGTTACTTTATTAGGTCGCTGCGCCAATCAATCTAAAACAATTCAGGTTCCAATAGAATTTGCATGCAGGTCTAAACCAAGTCCTTATCGACCTGACTTGGGCGGCTCTACTCAAAATCTTAACTTTTTTTATGTTCACACTCTAAAATCAAAAGAGGGAACTCAATCACTCTTAAATAAAATAAAAATGTGATTTCACTACATTAGAGTGCTATTTGGGCCAAGAAGAGTGAAATCCACTTTGAAAAGAGTAAAATTACTTTCATGAGCGAAGTTTCACTCTTGATGGAGTGCCCACAGTCATCATTCCTATAAAAAGAGTTCGTTAGTATGGTTACATAAGATTTAAAGACACACCACACGAATGTGTTATATAGTGCCAGTCAGCTCGATAAAAAGTTTCATTTTAAATTGAAAATCAAGTATGGTACAAGCTCAAGTGTGGTATCCCTTTAATCGCCTCTTACAGTCTTACGACAGGCGTGGCATACCGTGGGCATGTTCTACAACCCCCAGCCCACAGAGGGCTCTTTAAAAATATATTCAATACAATTTCCTTTTTAGAATCTTAATAACCTTATTCATGTTAGGATCTAGGCCAATTGCTTTTGTTCAATATGAGGTTAATTACTATTAATGAAATTCTTGATTTGTGGTCTGAACGGAATTTTTGACTATCACCGGCAGGCTCTGAGGTGAGGCAGCCTATAGGGGGGCGGTCGACACAGAGGCGCTACGCAGGCTATCCAGCAATAGTATTAACCCTCGAGATTCCATTGCTTTGTGATAATACACAGTTCAAATCTTGTTACAATTTGTTCCTTCACACACAGCAACATTTAAATTTAAACAGACGGAAAGGATATAAAATCCCGACCTTTTACAACCACATTAAAATAACACAACCACTTATAAAGTGAAATTATAGTTCATTATGAGGGTTTTCATTCATTGCCGTGAGCTTATCAAGGTAAAAAAGCGAATATTTATCTGAACTTAATGGATCAATAAATGTTAAGAATATTTCAAAGCATGAACAATCATATCATTTTCGAATGGAAAGTAACTATTGACTAAATATCCAACAATCAGTTTTGGAAAAACTTAAATCAAGAAAACAAAAGCGAGGGAAAACTAACAATCAATAATTGTACTTTTTTCTTCTAATTTTTGCACTTTTGTCAAAGAAGCTTTATGCTTGTATGCAGGTACCAAATCAGACTGATGAAGACACAATAAGAAGGACTTACTCCATTGCTGGTTTGGTAATCCCAGTGATAGGAGGCACGATTAGTATCAAATTCGTTGTGTGAATGTCTTATACCAGTGTCAATGACGTAAACAGTTTGACCTGAGCCAGTACCTGAATATAAACACAAAATCGTCATATAATGTATTTCATATTAACTCAAGCCCGTAACCAAGGGGGACGAAGGCAAATGGTCTGAAGGCCGCGAGGTTGGTCGTTAAGTGTTGTCCTTCAGTGGATGTAATAGCTTCTTCGGGAAGCAGTATCAAGTTTGGTTTCGCCGAACGGCCCTTTGCCAGAGGGTCGGGAGGACTTTAGAAAAAGCATCGAGGTCCCTCCCTCTTCAACCCAATAAAGTTTGAAGTTTGTCATTGACTTTGCACAATCCTCTTCAGCCGCCTTGAAAAATTTTCGCGTCTCAAGGGCCTTGTCTGGCCACACGTCTGAACCAACTTTTAATTCAAATCTAGTTACTCGGTTTGTGTTAAAAGTTAGAGGCTTAGGCGCAAATTTTTAACAAACCAAACCTTTTCCAATTCCTCTCATGGCTTCCAAAGCGTAATGCAAGTGTTAAAAATGAATCCGTGTCCTGTATTACAGATTTGCAGAAGGCGACGTATTTTAGAAACATTAGAGCAACAAAACTCATGATGAGTGTCCAGACAAAATGACATGACAATGGAACTAATCAGAATGCCGCTTTGATTGGTATTAATGGAGGGAAGTAACTTTAAAAGTCATGTCTATAACCCATGCTGAAACTTTCCTTCTTACTTTTTGAAACATTTCCATTCTTTGCCTGATCTTTTTGCTTCACAGAGAGAATGAAGCATACTATATACATACTTGATATGGTCAGGTTTCTCATCTGACTAATTGATTGACAATACAAGGTTTAGCAAAATACACAATAGTTACACAACATGTGGAGTTAGCTAGCAGGCCAGTCAACTATGTCTGTATGTGTTAATTGTTTTTAGCAGTGTGAATGTGATGAATGCATAAATCACTTCAGAGCACAAATCATATTACGAAATCACAAAACTAGTTACACCTTACACAACATTTGATCTACTGGGATGTCATTGTTGATTCTTAAGAAGCATCTCCACGATATGTCAGCATAGCAACCAAACATTTATTTATAAAACGAATCTTTATGAGGATAAAAGGTCTCTAATTTTCATGCTTTATTATAAAAATTCTCATGTTGTCGGAGACTGTGGGCGATACACCTGTTTTGGGGTCCAGATTAGCTTCAGGTTATGATAGAAAATGCTATTTTGCATCTCTTGGTTTCACACAGAAGCAACAATTATGACCCTCCCCCGCTCCCACCGCCCCACCCCCACCCCCCCCCCCAGAAAAAGTCCTGTTTTTCACATCCGCTACTGGAGTTTCAATACAGTTTTATTTTACGGTTTCCAATGAAGACAATTACACGTGAAAAAAATCCATACATCCATCCACCTTTCCTCTAGTGTTATATTAACCACGAATAGAAACCTGACACGTTTCTAGCAATTACCCAAAATGAGAATTTTTGAACTTGCGCCCCAAACTTTTTTACCTCGATTGCTTAGTTTCGAATTAAGTGAATAGGTGTGAAAGTTCCACACATCAACAATCCGGGAGAAAACTGCAGACTGTAGAACTCGGATGGATGAAATTCATTTTTCATACTCTAAAATATTTGAATTATTTCTAGATTCTACTATTTTTAAAGATATAATTCTTACTTTTGCAAACCGGTCTAGCTCTTTTACAACATTTTAGTTTTGACTTTGTTCTGCTATCAACGAAAAGTGCTCCTAGATAGACGTATTGTATTATTGTTAATTCATTAGTCAGCAAACTGAAGATTATATTTGATCCTGCAATGAGGTTAATAATTTCTTCCAGATTTATTTCTTCTAAAGAAAGTCTACATGTCTACATGATTTCGCAACGGAGGGGCATTCATTCAAAACTAACAAAATTTATAGTTTGGAACTGTATCTTCAGGGATGAGCAGTACCTTGAAAAAGGACACGGTAACTTACAGTTCGCCGAATATATTCATAACGTATGACCCTTTATGACCTTTACACATCGATAAACACTGTATTACTTTTTTACTCAAACTTTCTACATGAAGAATTTTTACACCATTAATATACTCACGTGGGGCGGTGTAAGAGTCATCCAGGGGAAGGTGTCTCTGGTCGATTCTATCCAGTCCCCAAGAACCAACAGCTAAGGCACGGTAAATACCATCTTCCTCCACGTATTCAACGATATTCATTCTGCGAATCTATTTGATTTAAGGACACGAAATGGGAACACTTATTTTATTAGTGGTCACATGATTCAACAATGCCGACAATACCATGCAACTATTTCATAGCATAATATTTTGTTGTTGAATATTGTCAGAGGATTTAGGCTATCGCTGTCCTTGAATGTTGATATTAATGTTTCTTATAAGAAACGACTTTGATCAAATGTAAAGAACAATATATGTCGTTTGTTGTTTAATACCAGTTTACAGATTTCTATATACTAAGTTCTTCTACAGCAGACATGTTAAATGCGGGTCGGGTATAATTGCCTCAACTTCTGATTACCGTATAGTGAAGTACCGAATACGATGTTAGAAACATTGATTACTGGGTAGTTTAAGATTATATGTGACTTACCATATCGAGGGCCTTTTCTTCCAAAGTGGCAGCGAAAGCGTTAAGTCCATTTCCGTAAACGATATCAATACGTCCTCCCAAAATGGAGAAAAACGGTGATTCACGGAGGGAGTTAACGGCGGTGGTAAGGTCAGTTCCGTCCTAAGAAGAAGAGTACATTTTTACAGTTGAAATTTCACTACTCTTTAGGTGAGCAAAGAATGACAAAGAAGGTAACTTCACGAAACTAATCTCTCTTATATCACCAAATCACTTGAAAAGTACCTTGAGTAGAAAAATGTTAAAACTATATCTCACAAGGCATGGAATATTCCGTCAAGTTATTTAAATCCCATCTTTACAGGGCCTTCCTCACATGATGAAACGTTCCCTCTTACTTTTTGTTACATCTTCATTTCTGCCTGATTATCTCTTATCGCTTCAGGGAGGAAAAGAAGCCCACTACATACAGACATGGTTAAGTCAAGTTTCATATCTGATTTATTGATTGACAGTAAAAGATGTGTTTCAAATACACAAAAAGTTACGTAACATTTGGGGTTAGCTAACAGTTCAGTCAGCATGTGTAGATTGCTTTTCACGCAGTGTGAACACAATGAAAGCATAGCTCATTTGAGGTCACAGGTCATGTAACAAACTCAGATATTGGTTACACCCCATACCGCCTTTGATGTAGTGGGGTGCCTATGTTGCTTTTTCAAGAAGCGACGTCACAGCATGCAGTAGAGATATAAAATGTTACAGTTTATTCACTAAATTTAGCTCAGATTACTGCATTAAACTTCATCCAATTTAACTTCTGTGTGCATGCTATTATGTTTCCACTCTGTACCTATCTCATCTCCTTCAATACCTCAATTGTTTATCTACAGGCCTTTTTCAAAGAGTGGGTGATTAATATAAGATAATACATCAGCAATGTCAATACACGGGGACATATCAAGCGGGTTTCGTTTTGACATGCCTGTACAATAATTTCATTGGTTCACTGCAAGATATCTGCGCAAATTACTACAGATATTCGTTTACTTAGGCAAATTCACTACATACACATTCCTTTAAAAGATTTTTAAAACCTTAATTCCCCTAAGCCATCAGCAGCTATAACGCGTCAAGATGTTTGCTAGAGTAACTGCAGATATTCGTTCACCTGGCTAGTTACGTTAAACAATGTTTAATGCAAATGATTTGGAAAGATTGGGTGTTTTCTTTTTTTTCTTTTTTATTTTTTTTTAATTTATTTATTTTTTTGTTAAAGTCATGTCCTGTTATGAAAAGTGTCTTTGTTTTCAGTGATGTCAAAGCAGAGTGTCGAAGGTTAAAATACATTTTTTTTTTTTTTTTTTTTTTTTTGTGTGTAAGATGAACTTGTTCTGTTTATATTGTGTGCTGCTTTAATTAATCTTTTGTAAATATTGTAAATTATTTAAAAAAAAAAAAGTCATGTCCTGTTAAATCCTAAAAATCTCCTCTGTGTGTTTAAGCTCAAATTAACTTCCAATTTGAAACCGTGTAAAAGCATTGCATTTTGAAAGGAAAGCAATTGTATTTTTAACGATTTTAACGACTTCCCTACAGAAATAATGTCACTTGATTTAAAAGGGACTATTCCAGAAATGATGTGACGGTATACAAATTCATACTTGGCAACTGCATGCCTTTCTTTACGGTATTTTTCTGAAAAGGTTAACATGTTTCAGATGTACAAACGTTTACACAGCTCACTTTTGTGTTTGCCAAGGCATAAATCACGTACTACTTTGTACTAATAATTATTTACAGGAACAACATACCGTCATGGAGGGTTTCTGGAAAACGTCATTTAAGCCTATTTTAAAGCAATAATACTGCATTTAATATGTAATTTATGTATTTTATATACATGTATATGTGTGTCAATGTCAGTGAGCATGCGTGCTTGTTTGTGTGTGACTAAAGTGTATGGAAGGTGTGCGTGCGTTTCTGGGGTCAATCGGGGATACACACATGAATATTACAGTGGAACTGGGGATACCCCGCGAAACGGGGATATCCCCGGTTTTGGAAAGTCCAAAACAATGCAAAGTGGGGTGTCAGATAAGTGCCCGAGCTTTACAGTTTAATCTGAGGTATATCCGCGATTCCATGTTTTTTGTTTGAATTTGTGTGTAAATGTGTGAGTAGATTTTTCAGGATCCCCAGTTTCCTTGATTATAACCTGTGATTATCCCCAGTTGACTATGAAAAACAGAATATCCCCACTTGACTGGTATAATGCGCATGTTCCCGATAGGCGCCAGAAACGCGTAAGTGTGTGCCCACGTTCGCGTGGGTGGTTTGCTCACAGGCAAGTCATGTCACGGACACGATCTGATGTTCCTGCTTTTGGAAAATTTTTGCCCACCCCCCCCCCCCCCCCCCCCATCCACAA
The DNA here is from genome assembly GCA_037179385.1 of Holothuria scabra. NCBI lineage: Eukaryota > Metazoa > Echinodermata > Holothuroidea > Aspidochirotida > Holothuriidae > Holothuria > Holothuria scabra. The sequence continues at coordinate 64,501,308 of CM074179.1, read as the reverse complement.
ACCAGATCTACTTGGCTAAAAATACTGCATTAGTCTCGAGTGCACATAAGATGAACATCGGGAATGGCGTCTGGATTCGTTTCACCAGAGCAAGGGGATTCTCCAGACATAGGACCCTATTGGCTCAACATGGACCCCACAAATTTAAAAAAGTGTCTCAAATAGATGTTGAAAGGGAAATGTTTCTGTCGCTTCTCAAAATAGATTTTAAAACATATTAAAGAAGCCCGTGCTAGTCATTGTTGGTTAGTTAGTGATCGTTTTGTGGCTTCCAGAAATAGCAAGGCTACCACCGAAGAGCCACTCATTCAAATACAGAGACCGCCGAACGGGGTGCTAAATCATGTTCACCCCCCTCCCCATCAAATATTTGCAAAGTGCGCCTTCAAGAAGTAGCGTGGGGTGATTTTGAAATGGGTGCTGAATACATTTCTTAAGGCTGGGTACATGCAGCTTAGAACACTTGGGAAGAGCCGTTTCCAGCCTCCCGGGGGTATGTTAAGTCAACAGTTTCCTCGTAGGCCCCGTGGCAACCATTGGTGGCGCTTCGCTTAGATAGACAAGTCTTGCTAGCATCTCCACCCCCCTCAATATTTTTTTCTTTCCGCCGCTCCTTGTCCATGTGAGATGAAAGGTCAGGTAGATGGTAAAGAGTACAAAGTCTTGTGTCAACCCCGAGGTGAACTCGGGTTTCGTTCTCACACACTGGCGTGAAAAAATATGCCTACTGGCTTCCAGGAAAAAGAACTCAGTCATGTCTTGAAAAGTACGAGACCCTAAAGGAAGTTACCTCTATATGCAATTGTTGTTCTGCCAATGTACTTAATTACCGCAAATTTATAATCAGTATTTTTCATGATAGGATGACATTTGATGCGTCATTGTTGGGGGAGGTGAAGGCTAAGGACATGGCGCAAAAGCTGTCTTTTGTCCTTAGTTATTGTATGTGTCTGTTCATACCTGAAATATGCATTGGGAACGAGACGCTGTCAGATATTAGGTCCTAGTTCAGTGACGACACTACCTGGGCATTAGGATACATTTTCCCCTCAAAATTTTCCATGCTCCCAGTTTTCCGGTTTGTTCAACCGGAAAAATAACTGATGAACCTCTCCTGAGATTTATTATATCTCCAGGAGATAGTCTAAAACCTCAGAGCTTCCCCTGAACCAAACCTCGCTCTCTAGGTGTATTTTTTACTTTGCGTTGTTTCCCTAATATTGTCCTTGCTTCTAGTTGCCCCCCCCCCGGCCCCCATTTTGACACCCCGGTGGTGCCACCACCACACCACTGCTTCATTGTGTTGTTTGGTCTTTGACGCTATATTGCATGAACTTCAAACTCTAGTGGAAGTTTACTTACCTTGAGTTTTACGATGTAGGAGCCATCAATTCTTTCCTTGGCCTTGTGCAGAGGCGCGAGGGCCGCGCTGGCTGTTGTAGCAAAGAGTGCGATGAGAAGGAATTTCATTTTTACTGCAATAAGGAGGAAAAATACGATTTACATGTTTATCTTTGGGTAGCTTACCTTTCTAATAAACAGTTGTTTTAGTTTTAACAAAGTGTCAGCCTTGCATATTTTTCCAAAATTATACACACCTTATGCTAAATGCATAACAGTTGCTAGGTTTCAACTTCTAAAAACTGGAATGCTCTAAAACAACATAAAGCTAAGAAAGTCACACACGACTTTTACCCGCTTTAAAACTAATGCCGTATCGATACTCTCTTGATATTCCCCCCCCCCCCAAAAAAAAATGCTAGAGGAGTGCTAGAGGCTCTAGCAACTCCCTAATTAAAATGGAATGCAGCAAAGAGTTGCTAGCAATTTCCTGAATTAAGTCAGCCTTATTGGTATAAGAGTAGACAAATTTTTCATGGAAGTTCTTGAAACTCATGTGGCATTATTTTTTCTTCAAACTTTTAAATATCAATTTTCAGTGCACGAGTAATAAGAGTAAATATATATGTTACACATTAAATGTAGTATGACGTGAAAATGGGAAAGTTCGGTATTTGTTGCGAAAAGCATATAAAACAAAAAAATTGCCACAATTTCCAACAAAAACCGTCAAACATTGACCATTCTACATTTCTGATTTGCATGTAATCATGCATAAAACGTTAGTGAAATATTTAAAGGCATAATTTCACCATCCCAAGCAGTTCCAATTCTCCCAACCTACTTACTTCTAGCCCCTCCCACATTTATCTAAAACTCATCTTTATCCAGACACAATCCTAGTTTATTGCTTCATGGCTTGTCCCAGTGGGCATACAAGTCCATAATGTGTAATCAAGACACTCTCAGTGCCCATGTTGTGTAATTTAGCTATGATGCATTGTTTGAATGTGATGCCAATCAAAGAGCTGTACCAATTTTGATATATGTATACTGAAACTTTAGTTTGGTGTGACGAATGACTGCTTTTAACTCGTGCGATGTCTAGGAAGGGACTATATGGCTAATGTTATCCTTCGTTCCTAATATAATCTTCATTTCAAAAACAATTGTTTCATCAAGGATATCCTTGTGGCTTCATCTTGGAAGTTTAAATTGTGTCTTTGAAAATCATCAATATGAATAAACAAACGTAAACTGTATGATGGTGAGTAGGAAGGTATTTAATACAAGGACAAAAGAAATATCAACACTGTGCAACACTCTACGTCATTATTTAAGCATAAGCAACAAGTTGCTTCAAAAAATATATAGAAACATATCTTGATAACCGTAAAAGATACTGACATGATTCCAGATGGTTTTTAAGCAGGAAAGGTTACTCCTTAACTTCCATAAAAGGTCAGGGTTTTTTGTGACATGTTATATTACATTTAAAGGGGAAGTTTTAGCAAAAATTTAATTTTCATATGTGAGAGACGAACCCAATCTACAGTGAGTGGTTAGAGTCCCATTCAAATCGGACATGTATTTCTCGAGATATCAGTTTATTAAGTCAGTAGATTTGTGTTCCAAAGTGGGTTTGAGGGCGGCAGAGACAATATCACTTCCTCACAATGACAAGGAATGCTTTGTTTCCCTTTGTTTAATCAGACTGTTGTGTTGACCTTGAAGTTCATAGTAAATAGGACCTCCCTTTGAGGAGTGCAAAGTTCTCATGCCACTTATGCAATCACATTTTAATAATATGAGATTGTAGAGGAGATAATCGACTCTAAAGTTTAAAGAAAAAAATACGATTGTGAACTAATTTGGGGATATGATGTCATATGTACTTGGTTTAAGTTCACTCTTTGTTGAAAATGTGAAAACTTCACGTGCTCATATCTTGAGAACCACACATCGGATTCCAATGCAAATTTCATCAAAATGCTTAGAATAAGTATCCCTCTAACATTCAAAATTCTGTTGTGACCTTAAACCCTTCTTCTAAGTGAATAGTACAAACACGCACTAATACACCTAACAAATGTGTCGTACTTGCATTTGAAGAACAAACGAAATTTGTGTTCTTAAATAAAAGATGTTCGAGATGGAGAAAAAATGGGTTGTTTAACAAGGTGTTTCTTGATTGGTTGTTGCCATTGTATTGTATCGATTGTATTCTTTGTTAGGGTTAGGGATAAATTAGGGATTAGGCTATCGTTAGCCAGCTATGAAATTTTTTGTTAAACAGTGAGCATCGCCTCAAAATAATTAATGCAATTTCAGTGAATGATATGATGCGATAACGATTTTAATGTAAGTGACTTATAAAAAATAACACAATATCCAAATGAAAATGCAATAGTTCTTTACATTGTTAATATGAAAATAGCTTATGATTTTCTGTAGTACAGAAAGACAGCGATTTCTTGAAATAAAGACATGATTGTTATTCTGATATCATATTGTAAACTACCTACTTAGAATATTGTGTACATATAACATATGTAATGTTAGTACAGACTTATTTTGAATACAGTTCATCGTTAGCTTCAATTCATTAATGAAAGAAACGTGAATAAATAAACTTAAATAAATTATCAATAAACGCGCCAGGGTCCCTTCCTTAGCACATTTTGATTGAAGCAGAGAAAGTGTACTATCAAGTTTATAACCGTCTTTTATAGTTAACATTTTTAAATTAAATATGAAGAGGTTGGAATGACAATATTTTAGAAACTATATCAGATTGAAAAAGTGGCATGAGATATTCTTACCTTTTCAGAAGTCTTCGTATGTGACAACAAAGGCGGTATGAATTTTAAGGATCACAGTGAAGTCTCTTAAACATTTTACGTGGGAAATCTGCCCCATTTCTACATGCGAATTTATTTGCTAAGAGAATACAGTTTAGACATAGGTTTAACAAAGTATTTTGCAACTGTGAATATCATTATCACTAAACATCAGTGATAAATTTCAGCAAAACAACTGTAACAACGAAGCACCTGTTACAAGATAAATTTTAAACTTTGTTCAGAGCAAAGTGCAATAAGGATCCGGTGAATTGAGTCATGGCTGTGGAAATATGTTCAATGATCATTAAAGATAATGACATCTAGTTGAACTTAAGGGAGTAAGCGGAACATTTATCTTTTGATGAGTGTCAATTGTTAGGTCTGAGTATTGTCTCACATTAGAGAATTCTCCCCTTGAAAGTGGTCATCATGACTTGGCGATAGCGTAAAAACTCGGCCGATTTTACGACAGTAGTTAAACGCAGACAACAATAGGTGGTCACTGGACCATGCAATCTGCAACAATGTTCCTTTTTGTCAGTTATGTAACAAGCACGGACTTCAAGGACAGGATAAGTTTGCCCAAGCTTCAAGGGAGCGGATTCTCTAATGTATTGCTGTACCTTCTAATTGCATATACTGCTCTCTTCTTATTGAATCAAGTTGTTCGCTGAATCTTGTCTGTTAAATTCCTTCATAGATTTCAATCGAGCGCCATCAATTTAAAGACCTTTCACAGAAAGTTCAACCAACCACACTTTCATATAAAATTCTTAAGTAAATTATTTTATTACAGAGATAGTAACAACAGTTTATTTGATAGGATGTTATCTATCATGTATTGGCTCTTTTCATCAATTTAAATGACATCAGATGAGAGTATTTTGTCTTTAAGATGGACATAATATGTAAAATGGTTATTTTCTTGGCTAGAGGAGGGTGGCACAAGGGCCATGTCCCCGAATTCATAGAATCCGAAAATGGCTCTCAAGTAATGCCAAATGTTGCACCAGATTTCATATGAGAGTAATTAAACATTCACGAATTTTTCAGAAGGTTAGAGAAAACCCCTTACAACCACTCCCTAGACGGTGAATCAAGCCCTGCAATTAGCCACCTCAATTAAAAACAATCAAAGATAATAGACTCCGCTTTTCAACAGAGTCACTGAAACTCTTGACGGCACATTGCCTTAGATTTACCTTCTTTTCATTAAAATTGAATGTCCTGCTTGCCTTTGCAATTTGTCGGAATGCATTGAGTACTGTTTCCTAAAAGTTTAACATTGTTTTTTTTTTACATTATAGGTGGGATTTAGCTGACAATGTTGCTTAAAGCGTACCTCAAGTCTAGAAATTTAGAAATGTATATTTTAGAGATGGCAAAATTAATCTTACTCACCCAACCCCATTGTCATACCTTGTTCCATTGTTGAGATATTGAATGTTGAAATTTACTCTCATTTAAAACAAATTATTTCATTGAGCAATAATTTGTCACTTTCTTGTGGTATAAATCACATTACCTGCTTTGTTTCCCTTGAAAATCAAAAATGTTTTTATGACCTTGAACACTTCCTGTGTGTGTCCATAGTGTCTTTTGCAGAGAGAGCTTAACTAATCACATTACCCCATAAAAGTAAGAGACGACCATAAAAATGTTTTTCCGGTGATCTGGGAGATACATTTGGCCGAACATTTGTTAATGCAGTTCCAATCAGAGGGCGAAATGAAATTAAAATGTCATGAAATAGATATGATTATAGCAATGTCAGCACGAGTCATTGAAATCTAGGCGCAGCCCTCTGTATAAAGTGTCCAATGTTTGCCCGGAAATGGCAATTCCGCATCTTTTGTTGGCAGTGATTTTTCTTCTTTTTTCTAGAAGGAGGAAATAATGTAATTATTTGTTAGAATCAGCTTGAAAGGTCTGCGAAATGACATTTCTGATTGTATTATTTGACTTCGAGCCAACCGACGGTATTGCTTCTTTCAAGTATTCTTTCGGGTACCGGAATCACTCAAACATAAAACGATTACTTTAAGACTGAAGCTCATTACCCTCGTGAACAGAGACAGTTAAGTTCCCCCAGCCTTCAGTTCTCAGTTCTTATTCCTAGTCCTTTCCGGAACTGTCCAAGCATCTGTATTCTTGATTATTGCTTAAGGGCATGCTTTATAGGCGTACGAGGTGTTCTTGTACAGAGGGCTTGAGAACTGAAACACTATTTAAGGATAGAAGGGCACGCCAAAATGACTTCCTGAGAGGACTGCAACCATAGGTTGGCTCGGGGTTAACAAATTTTATAAGAAAATGGAATTTTAAGGCTTAACAAGGCTATACACACTGTAGGATATTATTATCAGGGGACAAATGTGGAACAATACAAATCTGAGGAATGCGGAATGATTTTTAGAGAAGAGGGTATCCTTTAGAGGAGGGGTATCCCTTCTCCGTCTCCAAGGGTTCTGAAAATATGAAGTTATAAATCGCATGCGGTAAATTCATATTGGTTTATCTTGAAAATAAATACGGACACTAGTATGACGAATGAAATAACACGAGCAAAAAATTAAGCCTATGAGAAAGGCCTTTGCCATCTTTTCATGTCATATATGCCGTTCTTAGAATAATACTGCCTTAAAAGGAACCCTTACTTTTAAAAGGATTGAGAACAGTGAACAACTGTCTTTAATTGTTATTGAGTTGTCATGGAAACAATATTGAAAACAGTGAAGATCTCATCTATATAATGTTCCAGTAAGGTTGGGGGCAAACGATTCAATATCTAAACATGTATTCCATCTGAAGACGGAAGATATAAGCAGAGGACCACCATTGGTTGGCCTGTTGAATAGAGAAACTTTTGAAAAATGGAGACATCTCAAACAGCGGAAAATTGCATTTTTTTAGATTTGAAAGTAAACTGTAATTATTAGTCGTAACTCTGATATTTTGTTTGTAACTTTGAACTAACTATGAAGACAATAACCATAAAAAATGGGTACATTCTCTTCTGTCTGTGTACTTAACCTGTCAGATAAATTATCCCGCAGCACTTTCGCGACGTTCGCGTGAAAAATTTGTTTCATTTCTGGCAAAATGATGGACGTATGTTGACGTAAGGCTGAGCAATATTTGGTTTTTACAGGGTGCCAGATTGTGCAGCTCAATTTAGTTCATGCTTTGTATTTGTATGAAATTTTAACTTCAGTTGGTTATTGTTATTTCTTATTTGTCAAGCAAGTTATGGAAAGAATTCGAGTAATATTATATAATATGACCCATGACTTAAAATGTTTTCAGGGATTTTTCCATATCTCTGACCAAAATTCAGATCTTGTAGAAACCTGGGATGCAGTCTATCACTGCCCCATTGTGCCGACGGTCTAAGGTCCAACAGGAAGGGTTGTTACCCATAGCTTTGACATATTTTTCAATATAAGCATAACTTTATATAAAATTTAGTGCCATTCCCTTTGAATAAAAATAATGTGTTTCGATATCTAAGGTATTTTAAGGAACTGAAAGGGGATCTGTGTCTGAGGTTGGCATGACCTAATAACACCAAGGGCTTGGCTGGCTACTGTTTATGAACGTGTGCTCCTTGTACCCAAACATACATACGACTGAGAGAGGGGCTTTGCGTAAATGTAGTTTGTCCTACCTGACCGGGCCTTGTCACAGGTGAATCAATGAATTCAATCGACGGGGTGCAACGATTGATGAATTGCTGGCCTGCAAAGAAACCCCGGGGAGTGGGCACCTTCCCTTTTGAAAAATTGTTGCTAGTGGAAAAGGGTTGAAAAATAAGAAAATCCTGTATTTGGTGTTATGTTTGAACACGATCAATAAAGGTTCCCGCACCGATGACAAAACTTGACTTTAGAATCTTCATGAAGTTTCATTCCAAAGCAAAACTACGGAAGCATTGAAAGGGCACGCGAATGAAAAAAGAACACGGTCGGCAAAATGACATTTTTGTAAAATTGATATTTTCTGACTACTTCATCATCTCTTCAAAGTGACAAATCTGAAATTTGTCACTTCGACGTTATTTAGCTTCTTTGGTAGAAAGGACAAAATTAATAAAAAAAAGACATTTTGATGGATCTATGAACGTGTCAAAATGTCGAAATTTGAAAAAATGTCGTTTTGCGGAGTTAAAACATCCTGTCAAAACGGAAAAATTTGAAAAGTTGCCATTTTGCCTACTTGGAAAATCTAGTCAAAATGACAAAATTCGAAATTTTGTCATTTTACCGAGTTAGAACATCTCGTCAACATGTACAAATTCAGAAAATTGCCCTGATGCCGACAAAAGTCGAAATTTTGCCATATTGCTGAGTATAGAACATCTTTCCAAGTTAGGACAACTCGTCAAAATGGCAACTAAAAATTAAAAAAAATATATATTATTTTGGCGAGATTCCGTAGTCTAGAGAGTCGAAATTGTAACCATAAGGTTAGCTTAACTGCATGTTGGTATAATCTATATGCAGCATTGTAGCGTGCATAAGATGCTTTCAACCAGTATAGACAGTGGCGTACGGAGGATTTCTCTGAAGGGGGCGCATGCAGTATGTTGAGTGATCGCCAGCCTGGGGGAGGGCCTAAGGGAAGGGGTGTCCCCTCCCCCTTAGAAAATTTTTGGCATTTTCAAGGAGCCTGGATGCAAAATATTGCAATTTTTTTTTGACATAAACAGTGTTGAAAGTTGAATTTTGGCGGTTGGTGAGAATGAAACTGAAACGTTTATGTCTTCACATGCAATCTAATGCCATTTACGCTAACTTTTGAAGTAAAATTTGTCATTAAATTTGAACACTTTTAGGAGTCAAAAGAAAAGAGCATTATTCGATGTAAGCGAACAGGAGCATTTCATTATGCGGGGTTTTTTCCACAAAACGTTATTCTTCCATAAAGGTTTTCTAAGCAGAGAGTCAAAATTGGTTGGCGCGGAGCGAAGAGAAAATTTCGAAAAAATCAGACCCCTCGGATGGCCGGAAATAGCATTTTCCAGACTTATACGAAGAATCCGAGTGGCTATCTTGCTTTGTCGTTTGCAGTAAAATGCCACTTCAAAATAAGTTCGCGAACTGCAAAGTTATCAGAAAGTTATTTAGAGCTACTTTAACCGTTCTCCAAAATGTAATTTTGCCCGAAAGACTATCTAAGCGGAGAGCCGCCATTAGTTGGTGCGGCGCGTAAAGAAAATTTTGAAAATGATCACGACCCTCAGTTAGCCGAAAATTGCGCATTTTTGCTTGTAAAGAGAACCTAAACATGTAGGCTTTATGTTAAGCTTTTGTTTGCAATAAGAAAAAAACCAGGAACATGCTAAGTGATGAGAAAATTTACCACTTAAAAGTTATTACCTTTGTTGTATTAACAGGTTTTGATTCTTTTCGTGAAAACTAATCAACGCGTTTGAAAATATGCTAATGCTTCTCTATTGTGACTCTTGGCTAAATTAAAGATCCACTGAATTGATTAAATTGTCTGTGACTGCTCGAACTCCTGTCTGATAATGATTTTACCCCTAAAATATCTTGCGTGATAAATGGCAAACTATTTCTCATCGCACCTGAACATCCTCGAATCCCCTGACCCCACCTCGTACGTCTATGCCGGCCGGGGAAAGACTTCCGTTTTGAAAATTCTTAAAAAGGAAGGTGTCCTCAGAGGCAATCAGTGCCATCAAGGATATACAGAGGCTACCTTCTTAAGTAAAATTTGGAATTTGACAAAATTTGCCTGCTCTTAGGAATTAAACAATAAATTTGGCATCACTAAGGGCCTTGCAAAGGCCCTTCCCCTTTGAAAATTTTTGAGAAATGGGGTGTCCTTGCATACAATCTGGTGCCACATATGCTATCTTTTTGAAGTAAAATCTGTGTTACTGAAACATGGCTATGTATTTTAGGAAAAAAATTTTCCCCAAATTTGGAAATGGACATTTTAGGTTCTTTCGACTTCAAGGAGTTTAAAAGAGTGTTCCCATCTAAAGCTACATACATTAAAAATTGAGAAACTGGCATGCACGAACTTAACCAACACTCCACACGTGAGAACTATCCTATAGACTGGAATAAGTGTTCATCCTGTTTTTCAATTTCGCTATCAGTAGCCAGATTGGGTAAAATCCATAAAAGCCAGAAAACGGATAGCACTGAAGACTGAGAATTTAAGGAATTCACAGAAGAAAGTTAAGCCCTTATAGATGGAGTGTGTGGACTCATTAGATGACTACTTCTTTTCTGAATGATAAGCCTATTTTTCAAAGCGATTGAGGTTTTTGAAAAGTTATATATGAGTTTATAAAGGCAAGGTGAAGTTAGAAAGGTTATTGGTATTTGATGTTATTGATACCCATCATAAAATAACAATTGACAACAAGCACTTCATTTGAGAACAAAGTAAAACTGACCAATTTTTCGCCGGTCTTGAAGCGAGGCCAGACCAATTTCCGAGACCGCAAGAGTTCGAGACCACCGGGTGTCGAGACCAAACCAGAGATCGAGACCGGGAAAAACCGGTCTGGAGAACGGTTTCGAGCGTCTGGAGACCGGTCTCGAGCACTAAAACACTGCAACTTTAACCGGGACTAAATTATGCTTTTGTGATCTTCGGGCAAATGCTTACAAGAATTCGGATATTCTGTCATTTTGAGCAACGTCTTGGGGAAGACTATAAATTGAGACATAGACATAGAAAGCGGAGGGGGGTAGGGGGGTTGGGGCCACAGCCCAGGGTAAGTAGGGGGCGGAAGCTTGCTCCCCCCCCCTTTCCACTTCCCGGGTCAGAAACCCCTTTTTTGATTTGCGAAGCTTAGCGCGTCGCAAAATGTAGAATAAAATACATTAGTACTCGCTCATAAATCAGTTTGATAAACTTTTCCGAGCTCTGGAAAAGACAAAATCGTATATTTCCCATATGTGACACCAAATCATCAAGAGACAAAGGCAGCTATATTGCTACTTTTGTAAACTTTCTTTCGTTGAATTCCAAATTTTCTCCAATGAGAGTTCTTGATATTGAATATTTTGTCTAAAAAAGGACAACCAAGTTTGGGATACTTGTGAAATGTCATCGGAGAGTGTCAGTTCGTAGGCCTTAAATAACATCATGAAGCAACAACTATTCAGTCGTACAAACTTACTTCTTCGGGAAGCAGTTTATAGTTTGGTTACGCCACACAGTAGGTGGGGGGGGGGGGGGCTTCAGAAAAAGATACCATTCTCGGATTGGCCACCAACATATGAGGCATGCCTTTTCCGGCTTCCTGAGGACCGGGATTGCGATTTTTCAAAATCTTCTGTACGCTCCGCGCCAACTAAAGATAGTCTTTCGAGCAAGCCTTCATATCCCACACAGGGAACCATTGGCCTACCGTACTCAAATGCTCTCGTACACACCTTTCATCAGATACCTTTCAACCCTGTTAGTTGGGTAGTTTGTGCATATGGCTTGTTTAGTTATTGAGTGTCAAAATTTTATCAGTATTCGATGTTGCAGAGCAGTGATGAAGCTAAAGAAGGCGGGTGGCGATTGCCCTAGGCTCGAAAAATTGAAAATTCGGAAATATACCACCCCAGTCAAATACAGCGCGGTTTTCCCAACTTTTCCCCCATAAAATTCTGAATTCTTCCTAATAAAAACACCATATTTGTAATTATTAGTTTTAAAAAGTAAAAATTTCTGAGCGCTTCGTGCGCTCTCAATTGCAACTCTTAATGCAGAAAGGGGCCGCACTTAAAGCAGTCAGAGGTTTTTTTTCCCAAGCCGCTACAGTGCCATTCCCCTAAAATCTTCTTCGATATCGGCTTTCAATTTTAAAATATTTGTCTGAAAAGGAAACAAAGTTTCTGGAGCCTTTTGAATGTTGCCGACAAGCCTCAATCCGCACTCCTTAGATAACAACAACGGTCATTAGTCGACATGCTATTTCAGATATATGTTAATGAGAACGCAGGTTCTTCGATAATCTCCCAAATATGCAAATTTCCCTACAGGAAACCCTGAATCGTAACTATTTTCTGCAATATAAGCTGCAGATTTACAAATGTGTTACAGGACTCAAATTTTCGGGGCGTTACGCGCGCTGCAAATTACGGTCCGGTGGGAGTTTTCACACTAAACAAAAAAACATATTTTATTCTATATTTAAAAAATTGTTCTTGCTCGTAGAAAAAGCGAAAATTCGAGCATAAAAAATGTACCGTTTGGTTGATTCGGTAGGGTGAGGTGCATGCTCCAAAATTGGTGTATTACAAAATTTGGGGCTTTGGTTGTCCGTTTCAGGAAGCTGTCCGACTCACGGAAGTTGTCTGATTACGAAAGTTGTTCGCTTATGAGGCCCTGGCCGGGTCATACCGAAGACATCAAAAATTGAACCTTCTGCCATTGTGCTTGGTGCTTGGAATACACAATGGTGTAGAGAAATCAAGCCAGCGGGCCACAACTGGAAAAAATTTTGTGACTGACCCAATTTCAATTGGTTGGATACAGCTGTAAACCCTCATCTATCCTGACCCACCCTCAATATACACACAAATATATGGTCCAATACCCTGATTATTTTCTTCAAACACGGGTGATTTGAAATGAAAATAAGGACAAGCGACACATGACCAAATGATATAACTTCATCAATTAATCATATATTTAAATATTCAAGCTTTGAATATTCATTTTCATCTGAAGATAAACTGGGTGCATCACTACGTAAGAAATTTTCCTTCCGTACTTATACATACATACTCCTCATCAGACTCATTCGAAATTTTGAAGTTTAGGCAACAAAAACTAACTTAATACTTTGTGACCAATGACTTGCAGTGAAATTGCTTGGAAATGGAGACGCTGCCAAGGACTTTGGGGAGTAGACATTTTCTGTGCTCTTACAAATCACGCCCTCCCCACTAACCCTCAAACAGGCCAGGTTACAACGAGGAAAATTAACTAGGGAACTAGAACCACTTAATTATCAATATATGCACACTGCCACAGACTGCAGTGTTTCCCAGAACTGTAACCACTCAAAGTAACTAATGAGTAGGGGGGGGGGGGTAGGTGTTTGGGGTTAGGGCAACACGTTTTACTGGGTTCAAGATGCACTACATGAGCAATGGCAATCTCTGTGAGCAGTCATTTTTCCATAGGAGCTATGAAAATCCACTGTCTATAGACTTTGCCTTGTGGCAGCACTTTCGAACTTAGTTCTCAATAACTGAATCTGTTTACGCATGAGATTCACATTCATTATACCAAAATTTTAAATTTCCACAAATACACTGACTTCCACAATGGCTAAAATATCGAAGATGATACCCTGCTTTTACCATTAGTATTCCCGATGTTGTCAGACTTTCTTGGAACAATATTTTTTCTTTTAAAATATTTTAACGTTCAAATACTAGCATTTCCTGAAACGTGCAGAAAATGCTATTCTTTGGCAAAATTGTTACATGCTACTTACCCTGTGAAACGTTTATTATAACTTGTACTTCTCACAAGAACAGCAACCACTGAACCCTTCACACTATTTCAGAACTACAATCCTTAAAGTTTGAAAGTTTGAACAAATTTTTAGTGACTTTTTTGCGTAATGTTCTCTGTACACCCTCCCCCCTCCCTCCCCCCCCCCTCACAATGCCAACCCCAAATGCAAGGTGAAATAGGCAATTCCACCACTGATAGAAATTCTTGAAATAGTGAAAAAAAACTTTTCATTCAAACTATCAAATCTAAGCTTCACTGATATTTTCGACCTTACCCCATCATTCATTCTTCTGAGAGCATAAAATTTGTTTGAGTAAGCTCAGTTTTTCGATTCAGAACATTCTCTTCTCTTATTAAAAATAATAATTACTATGAAAACATTGTTAGATCATTAAGCTTGTTAACTTTTAACTTTTTATTTGAAATTACATTCAGCTATTCACAAATGAACCTCATTGTCCAAAATCATCATTCTAAGCCCCTCCCTATTCCACACTTGCCTTCTGTCCCAGCCCCAATGGTAACCTCCCCTCCCCCTCCTCCCTCCACCCCCCCCCCCCCCTTGACAACTCCAACTTCGTTCACTTCAAAAGCACCTAACTATTATTTCATATTTAATGGCAATATTTGAGACATATAAGGCTGGAATGTACCTTTACAGTGGCCATGGCTTCACAATAAAATATATTTAGCTTTGAGATACACTTGTTTGTAAAAAGTCCATGACAACATTGAAGAAAAATATCATCTTTTACAATTACAACTCTCACTTGTCTGTGATAGGAAAGTAAAATAAACATTCATTTGTACCCACCCAGAAAATCGTATCACTGATGACAAGTTGTACCTTGAATTGGGGAATATACACCGAGTAGTTAAAATGCAAACACTTCTATGAGACACATTTTTTTGCTTTTTTTTGGGGGGGGGGGGGGGGAGGGGGGGCTTTGGTGGAAGCAGGGCCACAGGGCCACAGAGCAGCTAGCCACATTTGAGAGCAGGGTAGTTGTCTGATCTGGGAAAAGCACCTCAATCCACCTCTTTGCATCTGCCCATTTTTCAGCCATTAATTTTTAATTTTTTTACTCATTTTACTTTAGGGAGTGAATTTGAAGGTAGTTTCAGGTCTTATTAGGTATATTTGTGGTGGGTTGGGAGAGGTGTATTTTCCTGGAGTGCTTGTTGGGAATTTGGAGTGCTGGGTGTCACTGCCCAGCACCACCCACTGAAGCTACAACCCTAAATGAAAGATCATTACAGGAAATGCCCATTAGCCAGAATTTAGAAAAAGTCCAACACAACTGATCCTCCTAACTCTGTGTAGCTCGAATTTCTAGAAGACATGATTCTCATCTTGATAACTGAGACCTTAAAAGTTGAAAGTTACCTATGCATGACACATTGAAAAGCTATGCTGGGCCAACAGGATTCCCCAACAAATCAATAAGGTGGCCTAATTCTTCTTACCCGACTTGCCATTGGCAAGTCGGGTAAGAGTAGGTAATGAGGAATTCGTGTCATGATCCTTTTTGAAATGGTGGTGCAAACAGATATGTTAAAAAATCATCCTCTTCATAAGCAGAAATACCAGATACTGTTTCTACTTAAGGGTATAACCTCCACCCCACATGCAAAAAGAACAGGGAAACATTTAAAGGAAGAAGGCTCTGGTGTGGGAACAATTGATAATTTATAGAGGCTTTGGAATTACGCCACACACCCTCATGCCGGAGAACACTCAGGCTGAGTGCACATGGCTTTGTGCAGTAGTGTACTGAACACATCGCACTTCCGTAGACAAGGTTGCTACATATTGATGCCAGAGGTTACTGTGATGTCAAATGCAAAGCCTCTATGTTGCATTTTTTTTCTCTTAAACATGTTATCATTGGGAAATAATCGAAAAATGCCTTTAAAATTCTTTTACATCAATTGTAGGAAAACAAAGTGCCATTGTGCATAGAACCATGATGCTAGAAGTTTTAGCCATCTCAAGCTGGCAACTAATAATCCAGAATTTATCAGAAAACTTCCTGTTCAGATAACTGGAGATCAATAGAGTTAGAGAGATCAAAGACTAATTGCTATAGAGCAACAAGGTTGGTTTAAACTAGGTTAACTGCCCCAATTACAGAGACAAGCTTCACCGAGAAAACACCTTTTTTCTCAGGTGACATTGGCTAAAACGTCCTATTCAATTCTAGCAGCAGTATTGGGGCATGTTTTCAAAGTTAGACAATATAGCATTAGAATCTGTATAGATAAAGGGATATCTTGTAGATAAAAAAAAGTAGTGTGGGTCCATTCTGGCTCGAAAACATCCTACCCTGTATGTCAGCATTGAAGTAAAAAGTATTCCATATCATAAGTACACCACATTACATCTCATATGGGTGCTATAGCACTTATTTCTGAAAATCTAATGCAACTTTGAACAAAATTTTAGCATACGTTTTGTGCAAAAATGGCAGCTACTCGATCTGAATGGGAAAGAGCCTCTGGAGAGGGGAGTGGGGCAATGCAAAAGGGCTCTTGGCAGGGGACATTATGTTCAGTCCCCAACTCATCAGGGCATAGCATAGTCTTACAGGATAATGACTTTTCCTGACCACAGGTGCTTCAACATTTCAGTAGAAGACTGAAAGTACTGATCATGCAGTATGCCAATGTACAGAATGGGAGACTAAACACCACGTAAGTTTGGGGTACATTTGAAAATGGATGGAATGGGGTCTTTTTCTTAAGTCCTCCCGACTCTCTGGCAAAGAGCCCTTGGGCAGAACCAAACAAACTATAACTGCTTCCCAAAGGACAACACTTGACCAACCTCACAGCCTTCAGATCATTTACATCATTGGTCTGTCATGTATGGTTCCATTCTAGACTGGATGAGAAGAACATATATTACACAGAATGGGGTCTTAAGTGAAAGGTCATATGAAATGAAACTACCAAGCCATAACTTACACGTTGAGTAGTTAGATTACATTACATTACTGCAATTAGCTGCTTCAATGAGCAGCAGTTTTGATTACCATTCTGGTACAATGAAGGCCCAGCAACTTTTGAGGTTCACATAACAACTTACAACAATCTCTGAAATAAGGGCTGGCAAAAAGGGGCTCAAATTACTCACAGTGCATTGAAGGGATACATCCTCTTTCAGTTTATTCTCAGATAAAAGTGCTATCAATTGTCAATCTAGAAGGCCATTTTCAAATGCTTAAATAGGCATATAACTGCTACAAAGAACAGTTGTGTATGACATTGAGCATAGGGTATTTTTTGAAATGGCCAATGACCCACATATGACTGTTGCCATAAAACACTGTTGATTTTTGATCGACAGGGGTCATGGCTAACCAATGGTGATGTCCCGTGGAAGCACTCTAAAGTGATCACATTTTTGCCATTTGTTTTCTATTTTCCAATCTTAGGTTGTGAGGGCTCTCCCTGGCTGAGCAGTCAGGCAACTACATAACACAAAAACAATTTCACCCTTTTTGGTATCCATGGTGACACAGTTTGAAAGTACAATACACAGTAATCAAACAATCAACTATGAAAACAAAACTGACAATACATACACAGCTATGATAAAATAAATTCCAGCTCTTAATTAGTACCCAACCTGAGAAAGCACAAAGTTGAAAAAGTATACAAACTAACACACAAATGAACGTACACACACACACAAAAATTAACAAACAGACTTGGAAACTCTGCTTCCATCTTATTCATCGAACTGAAAGCTCACACCATCCTCTGGAATTCACCTGATTTCCATGTCACAACAAAAGAAACAACATACACAAATTTCTTAGATTCTTCGGCATCACGTCAAAATAGCTACGATGCAGCTCTCTCAGCCAAGCTGCAGCAACTACATGCATGCTTTACTTCTTTACACATTACAATACAGCAGACCTGATAAATCCTGCCTTTGTGATGTGTGTAAAAACAAAGTATGAATGCAGCTCTGACATACAGGCTGCAGCAGCCACAGGCATCTTTGTTACTGTACACAGTATAATAGCAGAACATCTTGTAAATGTCGCTATCCTGTTTGCAGCAACAAGGCAGATGAAGATTAGCTGATGAAGTCCCAGGCAGCTGCAACCATGCTCGTTCCTGTACACACTACAACACCAGAACACCTCAATGTTGCTTCTCCAGTGTAGCAACAAGGTACAGAATGAACAATTCCATAGCAGTCTTGACTTTTCCTGTACATACTATAGCTGAACACTGTAATGTTGCTACTCGAATGTGTACAGCAACAAAGCATTGCTGAGGCAGCTAGCTGCAGTCTAGGTGAGTAAAGCTGCAAGCAGCTGTGTGTAGTCATGTTTGTTCCTATACACATTACAACAGCAGAACACCGTAACATTGCTTCTCCAGTGTGGGCAGCAACAAGGTACAGTATGACCAAAGCTACATGCAGCCATGCTTGTTTCTATACGTATTTCACCAGGACACCTCAAAGGGGAAATTGCGTTTAAAATGCTCCAACAAAGATTACAGAGAAAATGGCCAAGACATTATCCACCAGTTCAGTCTTAGTCATAAACCCCAGCAATAGCTACATCATTTCAAAATACTATGCACAAGAAGAGACATGGACATTGCATCATTTGAAATGTTGCAAGTTTGGGTGAAAAATATTGATCTTTAGCAACAAACAAATGAACTGTGCGAAACTTGTTCCTTGAAAAGATGGCTATTGCGTTGCCTAATTTTTGATAATCTGTCACCCTGTGTCAAAAAATGTTAGTTTTAAAAGGATGAATTTTACTAACAAAACAAATGCAATGTTTCCCTTTAATCTTGCTACTCAAATGTGTACAGCAACAAAGCATTGCTGAGATAGCTGCAGCTCAGCTGAGATAGCTGCAGCTCAGCTGAGGTAGGTGCAGCCCATGGTTTTAACCTGTTGCCTTAGTTCTCATCCCTTTCTCCACTTGTATCAAATATTCCATCCAGAAAAATTCTCAAACGGACAGAGAACCTTCCCTGAAGTCCGTCTTGCCTATCAAACAGTTAACCAGTGCTGGTTTTCCATTTTTGCTATCTTCTTTGGCTTTCATGAGGGTCGCTTTGATGTCCTCGGCCGATTCCTCACTAAGTTTGTAACCAGTGCCACCATAGCCCTCAGCAACCTTGTCATAATTACAGAACTGCAAAACAAAGCAACATACAAAAAGAACGTAAGGGCAAAAATGAAGTTAATAATTTTCTCGAGAACCCATCCTTCATAGACAAATTAGGAGAAGCAAATTGTTCTTCTTCCTAAAACCTTTCCAGTTTAAAGGGGTAATCAGAGTTTGACAGCAAGTATTAACCTTTCCAGTTTAAAGGGGTAATCAGAGTTTGACAGCAAGTATTAACCTTTTGTTTTAGCACTACCTTCTGCTTTCCTTTTTTTTTAACTAATTATTTACCAGAATCATCAGACACTGCAGAGGCCTTTAAAGGGAAAAGAAATGTTAATTCTGTAATAGATAGTATTGAATGGACTTTTGCTATTTTGTTCAGTAACAAAATTCCACGTATTTGGTCTAACAGTAAGAGCATCCTCGAAGGCCCAGGTTTGATTCCCAGGTCGAGTCGTACCAAAGACTCTTAAAATGGAACCTACTGCCACTGTGTGTGATGCTCCACATTAGCAATGGAGTAGAGAAACCAAGACAGTAAGCCACAACTGGAAAAAAGGCCTTGACTGGCTTGACTTGAACCAATAGGTTGGAAGCTGGGCTGTAAAACTCATTCTAACCAACTAACTAACAAAATTCCACACATATGCAAGATTATACAGCATCATCTACACAGTGACCAATCACAACATAAAACCATAATGACTGATCACTTTTTGTTAGTTTTAACTCGATGTATGATTGTCGTGCAGCGTTTAAGTCATGGAAAACTTGTAAAGACAAACTCTGATTGCCCCTCTAAATTTCAAATGCACATACAGACCAGTGTCCATCTAAGATATTTTGAAACGTACACAACCAGGGATATTTCAACTTTAATGCATGCGTGGAGAAACTTCCTTTCAGAGGTCAAGGCATTAATGTTTACCTACATACCAGAATATTTCCACCAAAATATGTCACAAACTATTAGGCGGAAAAAGGAGGTTTAACGAAGAAGGCACACTGAACTTCTAGCTACTACAAACGAATCATTTTACTATTTTCTATGACAAGTATATATTTCAAAGGAATATTCTGCAGGCAACATTCACTGACTTCAGAATGTGCCAAAAAATTTTCTCTTTCAGGGCATGAAGACTACATCTGAATAACATAAAGCAATCTGTAGATATCAAATTTCAAAGAGCTGCAATTTTTTCTTCAGATAAAGTGCGTTGTGAGAAATCTGTGATGTTATCGGGCACGTTAAAAAGGGAAAAAATAGTCTGAAACAATTGCTCATTGTATGTAACATCCAATTGCCTTGTTGAAAAGTGAGGAGAGTACTTTTTTATCAAAAATAAGCAATCTCTTAAATAAGATTATCATGAGTTAGGCTGAAGGTATTTCTACCAAGTATGGAGGACACAGTCTCAGGCCTCGATTTTCAGAGATATTTATGGTTGTCCTTTGGGCAACAATATCACTATTTTTAGTTGTCCTCAAGGATATTTGGTTGTCCTAAACATTTTGGGCATAATTACAAAACAGCAATTGTGTTGCTATATTTAATATTGGTCTTGAAAAATAAAAAAGACGGGGTGATTGAGAGACAAACACACTTAAAGTCTGAAATATAGTCAGATGGAAAAGTTGAAGGATTCATTTCGTGAGAAAAATGATTGTCCATTGAACAACCAACTCTTAACTTTTTAGACTCTTTGCTCTCCATATGGAATTTTAGTTTTCCCAGACAATTATACAACCAAGAAAATCGAGCCCTGTGGAATATTTCTTTCTCTGATACTAAGAAATAGTTAAAAACCACCAGAATATGCCTTTAAAGTGTACCTCAAGTAAAAAAAATTCAAAAATATATGTTTTAGAGCATGGAAAACGAATTATAACAGTCCAACTCCCATTTTCAAAGGGCATTCCTGAGCTGGGATATACAAAATTGAAGTTTATTCACTTAAAACAAATTGGTCCGTTGCAACAATAATTTGTGACTTCCTTGTTGTACAACTCACATAAACTGCTTTGTTTTCCTTCAACATTAAAAATGTTTTTATGACCTTGAACATGTCCTGTTTGCTTGAATGGCATGTTGCAGGGAGACAGGCTAAATTAATTACATCACCCAATGAGAGTAAAAATCCTATTGTACCCTGGTACAAGTTGGAGTAACTTTCAGAAAAACAAAGAAATACAAAAATTGTAATTTGAGTAGTACAACAATGACTTCACAAATAATTGTGCACTACACCATTTTAACTTGAGTGAATAAACTTCAACATTTTACATCTCAGCTCAGGAATGTCCTATGAAGATGGGAGTTGGACTGTTAGAAATCATTTTTCATGCTCTTTAATATATATTTTTGAATTTGCTGACTTGAGGTGCACTTTAAACAGATAGCACAAAGCTAAATTTATTTTGATATGTTAAACATTTTAAACACTGTGGTGAAAGCTGCATGCACTTCACATGTTCCAATCTCAAGATATTGGCCAATGAAGTTGACACATTTTGTGCAAAAAGTGAACTTGAGACAAACGTGAGACAAACAGGTGTGATGTCATGGGTTCACACTGTTAGCAATATTTTGTTTTTCTCTATTTTTTATCCTATTATTTTGACCCTGGATTCATTAAGGATATCTTTTTCCCTGGGGCATGCAACTTTTGAAAATCATATTCCTCAGGATGCACTCATGGTATCAATATATCAGACTTAAGCTGCACAAAATTGGTTGTAAATTATAAAGAAAGACAAAACATTGGCCAACAATGTGAATCCATGACATCACACCGGCTCGCTTCAATCTCTTTTTAAAGGAAGTGAGTCAACTTCAACTGCCATATCTTGACAACCAAACAAGGGAAATGCAAGTAACTACCACCAGATTGCTAAGAATGCCATCCTCTTTAACATATCAAAATTGATTTTGGTTCTGGACTATTCTTTTTAGCATACTGTATATTACAAGTCCTACTCTGTCTTCCCTACTCCAGTGTTTATGGGAAGAATCACTATGAAGTCTTGCAACCCTTTCAAACTGTGTTGTGTGTAACTGAAATATGTCTACTGTCAACCTCAACCAGTCTTCTGTTCCTCATCTAACCCCCCCTCCCCCTCCCCGAATGTAAAGTGTCTTTCAATATGCTGCAGTCTGTTCAAGTACTCTCAAGTTTCAATTAACATAACATTTTTCCACATTTATTAATTCAGGTATCCTGTTGGCCTAGAAATGTCATGATTTTTTCTTTTTCTTAATAATACTTCCCAGGTCTAGAAATGTTATTAATTCATGAAATTTTGTGAAAATGACAAAAGACACAGAAGAAACATGAAAGTCAGCCTCAAATATTCTGTAAACTTTTAAGGAGTAAAAAATTACTTTTCATGCACAGAGCATAAGTTTTCATATGATTTCCCATAAAGAAGAAGATGAATGTCTATGCACTTTGGTTATCAAATAGTCATAAGAAAGTAACTGAATAGTCATGGAAAAGTCATGACATTTTATTTTCCTCATGGTGCAGGGACCCTGTGGATGCAACAAAAACACCTGCTTTCAGTATTCACATACTTTGTGATAGAGTAAAGTTCCTCTATCCATATGATAGAAATTTTAGATAAAGAAAAACTTTGATTGAAGAATTGTCCAAATAAAAGCTGTGTAATTACAAAGAGTCAGGACATGACCACATTTCAAGTCATAATTTCAATCTTTTCCAAGTTCCAGAAACCTTTATTGACTCACAGTTAGATCACATGCAACCCTTGTTTTGAACATTTTCTCTTGGTCTCTGACAATCTGTGTCCAGCAGGCGTCATTTCCCACGACAGCAATCACAGGAATCTTGTGTCTATTAAACGTGTCAAACTCAGCCACACTGTAACCTAACGTCCCATCACCATAAATGATCCAAACTTCACAATCTGGACGGCAAAGCTTGGCACCAAGTGCAAATCCACCTCCTACCCCTAATGTACCGAAAGCACCAGGATCAAGCCATTTCAGGGGTCCCCTGGGTCTGCAAAAAAAAAAAATCAATTTATATAAAACATGAAAGAATTTGGTTCAAATTTTCTCCAAAATGACTCTTGATTTGCAATGACCTATGTCAGAAGGGTAAACTCCTCTAAACCAATCCCCTTCTTTTACTTCATGATGTAACCTTCAGGTTTTGCATTGCGCAAATTGTCCTGTGCCTCCTATTTCACCATGAAATAACAAACACCCTTGCCTTACCAAAACAGACCCTTTACTAGCTGTCATCTGCTGCTCACATCATGGTCCCACTACAACAATTAAATCACTGAATGTAGAACTGTAATTTATTTTTAAAATATCACCACTAAAACTTAAAGAAGTTTGAATTTTTCCCACTGTTTATTGCTTTTATTCCAGTTAGTATGTCAAAATTCATACTCACATGCTTAAGTACAACTCATAGTGTAAACCTGTAAAGTATCCATATGTACTACCCACAAAACCTTTTTATGATTCCAAAAGTTATTGCAAGACCAAAATAACTAACTTAAGATGACAGGTGGCAGCTGAAAAAAACTCTGGGATCAGATACAACTCTCTGCTCTTCAAATAACATCTGACATTATGAATTCGTTTAGAAACTTGTTATTTCTTAACTCCCCCTCCCTATTCTTTCACATTGCCCGATGTATACTGATAGTAATCCCTTCACCAACATCATATTGGTCCCTCTCTTACCTAATGATATATACTACCCCCTCCCTTGCATAAAAACATATGCTGCCCCCTCCCTTACCAATTTTACATGTTTCCCTCCCTCTTACCTATAGATGTATGCTGCCCTCTCCCTCACCAAAGAACATGTGCTGCCCCCTCCCATTACAAAAGGTTACATGTTTCCCTCCCTCTTACCTATAGATGTGTGCTGCCCTCTCCCTCACTTTACAACATGTGCTGCCCTCTCCCTTACCAAGGTTACATGTTTCCCTCCCTCTCACTTGCAGATACAGCTGCCTTCTCCCTTACCTAAGGGTATATGCTGCCCCCCTCCCTTTACACAAGGTTACATGTTTCCCTCCCTCTTACCTATATAGATGTATGCTGCCCTCTCTCTTACCTAAGGGTATATGCTTCCCCCTCCCTTTACACAAGGTTACATGTTTCCCTCCCTCTTACCTATAGATGTATGCTGCCCTCTCCCTCACTTAAGAACATGTGCTTCCCCCTCCCTTACCAAGGTTACATGTTTCCCTCTCTCTTACCTACAGATAAAGCTGCCTTCTCTCTTACCTAAGGGTATATGCTGCCTTCCCCCTCCCTTTACACAAGGTTACATGTTTCCCTCCCTCTCACCTATAGATGTATGCTGCCCTCTCTCTTACCTAAGGGTATATGCTGCCCCCTCCCTTTACACAAGGTTACATGTTTCCCTCCCTCTTACCTATAGATGTATGCTTCCCTCTCCCTCACTTAGGAACATGTGTTGCCCCCTCCCTTACCAAGGTGACATGTTTCCCTCCCTCTTACCTATAGATGTATGCTGCCCTCTCTCTTACCTAAGGGTATATGCTGCCCCCTCCCTTTACACAAGGTTACATGTTTCCCTCCCTCTTACCTATAGATGTATGCTGCCCTCTCCCTCACTTAAGAACATGTGCTGCCCCCTCCCTTACCAAGGTTACATGTTTCCCTCCCTCTTACCTATACATGTATGCTGCCCTCTCCCTCACTTAAGAACGTGTGCTGCCCCCTCCCTTACCAAGGTTACATGTTTCCCTCCCTCTTACCTATAGATGTATGCTGCCCTCTCTCTTACCTAAGGGTATATGCTGCCCCCTCCCTTTACACAAGGTTACATGTTTCCCTCCCTCTTACCTATAGATGTATGCTGCCCTTTCTCTTACCTAAGGATATATGCTGCCACCTCCCTTTACACAAGGTAACATGTTTCCCTCCCTCTTACCTACAGAAACAAAGCCTGCCTCCTCTCTTACCTAAGGATATATGCTGCACTCCCAACAAAGTCTCCACCATCAGCTACAATGATGCTCTCCTCATCCATGACTTCCTCGACCTGGTAGAGCACTTTAAGGGGATTTAGGAAATGGTTCACCTTGTCCTCCGCCTTCTCCCTTCAAATTGGAAAAATGATGAAAATATTCTGTATTCATTAAGCACTCATATATTTGACAAACCCTTTTAAATGGTGCTCAGCTTTTGACTACTACAACTTGTTCTCATGATGTGCCATTAGCCTAGTATTTAGCACCTCTACTGTACCTCACAAGTTTGACTACCTACAAACCTCTCAGACGCTGCTCAGATAGTGGGCTGGTTATGATTCCCAGGCCAATTCATACCAACGACTGTAGTTGACTGGTTGGTTAGATGCGAGTTTTACGGCCCAGTTTCCAACCTATTGGTTCAAGTCGAGCCGGCCACAGCCTTTTTTCCAGTTGTGGCACACTGGCTGGTTTTCCATACTCCATATTGCTAATGCAGAACATCAGGCACAAGGACTGTAAATATGGAACCTTTTGCTATGGTAAATGGTGCTCCTTATAAGCAATGGAGCAGAAAGTATAACCCAGTGCCCCACAACTGAGAGTCACATGATTAAACCAGGAGGTATAAATGGAGGCGTAAAACCCAAATATATTACAGGCAATTAAAAGTTCAACGCCAAATGAAATGGCCAATCATTAGTAGAGGGCGCTGTTCATTTCTAGCAACAAATATATTAAACTCATAGACACCAAACTTTAAATGGCCTGGTAACTCCTGGTGGAGGCTGAAACGGAAGGGTGGTAGTGCTGATCACTGTTCGGTTGTTTTGCAAGCCAATGTAAATTGGTATCTTACAGTGGTATAAATATGTGCAAGTCCAAAACATCTCAAATCTTACAAACACGATTCTTCAATACATTTCCTTTGCATGGAACAGTTTTTTGCTTCTTCGAAGCTTTCCACTTAAAGAACACTTGACCATAAAGCACAAAGACTGGTTTGAAGTTCATGAACTTACTGATTGGTCAGTTTCTAAAGTATCTTCTCAAGCACACATCTATGCACACCTTTCCATTCTTACACGCTTACAACAAAAAATCAGTTGAGTGCGTTTGTTTTCCAAGCACAGAGAAGTACGCATTAATTACCACAGACTATACACAAACAAATGTATTGTGTGCATATAGAACCTGTTTTGAAAATGAATGCACCCTGAAAACTACTAGTCACAATGGGTTTTCTGTTACAAGCTTAGTCAATAATTATGCATGCAGATCAAGAAATAGAACTGTGTGCATGTCATATCAACACTTCTGCCCCTTCGTTTGAGACTCTGTGAAGCGTCAGCATATCTTACAGTGTAGGGATTGGAGTTTGGAATCTATGTTTCTACTATCATTTATCTAAGCCAGCCTAAATACCTCTCAGCCTGAGATTCTCA
The DNA here is from genome assembly GCA_037179385.1 of Holothuria scabra. NCBI lineage: Eukaryota > Metazoa > Echinodermata > Holothuroidea > Aspidochirotida > Holothuriidae > Holothuria > Holothuria scabra. The sequence continues at coordinate 64,475,037 of CM074179.1, read as the reverse complement.
GGTCCCTATCTGACACTTGAATAATTGAAGGCAGAAGACTAACTCACTGCCACATATGACAGTTTGGAAGTGATGTGTTATAACAGGAACAATATTATTTAAAATGACTGTTGGGTTAACCACATTTTGAAAAAGGACACTGTGAGAAAAAATGACTGTCCCACCCAAGCTCAAAAGAAAGGGAAGGGACAAAGCCAGAAAAGGTATTTAAAGAAAGCCTAACATTCTGTGACATTCTCAACAAAAAACAAGAGCACAAAAATAAGTTGTTTTCAACTCAGATTTTTGCCACCATTTTGACTAATCTTCAATTATTTCTAGATCTGTCTGACTCAAAAAATGGACACTCCTTCTGCCTTTGTGTGTGATGCTCTGTAAAAACATCTGAATAGGAAAAAGCAAGCACAAATGGGAAGGGCTGCTGCTGTCGCTTGACCTAAGCCCTGGTAATACTATAATGATTTTGGATCAGATTCCAATCTCATTTTTGTGGGTTTTTATTAAAATCTGTTTTTCTGTTCAGAAAGAGCTGACAATTTGCCAACCTGTGTAAATATATGAATTGCACTACAGGACTATGTGAAAATTAAATTTATGCTAATTTTTTGTGACGTCAAATCCATGGACAGATTTTATTGCACACTGCTGTCCGATAAAATATGTATGTTGATGTGATGTCATAGCCTGCTGTAAGCAGGCTACTTTGTTTGCATTTCAGCTACTAAATTCAAAAATCAAAAATCTTACTTTCGCTACTATAAATAATACTATTTGAGTCTTCCAACGGCTTCACTGCTGAGCAGTCGACATTTCCAAATAAGTTACATGGCATACCTACAGTATACAATAGCCTGCCAACTTTCTGTCGAATCTCATTTACGACTACCAAAGATAACGTCACGACAAAAATTAAAATACTGAATTATATCTCGCGTAATAGATAATATATGTGCGTGGAACATACGGCCTGCTACACATTTTCCACGAACAAAAGCTAATAAGGTTGTTCGCCGTTCGTTGTATCAGTTGTATGTACGAAAATACATTATTCATACTTGTTTCCACGTCACCATCTCATGTTTACTAATTCTTCCCTCAAAATGCGGGATTCCTGTACATGGAAACTTGGCGAAGGTTTGCAAACTATGCATATTATACTGTTTAGAGACCAGGGTGTATTATGATTTTGAGACAGTGCCATCTTTAGGCTACTACAGAGTCTGCTCCGCAGGCTAGTGACATCATGACAAAATCAGTTAGCAATTTATTTTCATAGAGGTCAGATGCAAATCATTTTACACTGGGTGACAAACTGTTGGCTCTTTCTGACCAGAGGTGGAGAAGATTTTAACAAAAACCTGAAAAAATCTGATTGGAATTAGATCCACATTCGTTGTAGTGTGGCTGCTGCTAAAACCAGAAGGTTATTTATTTTAGATATGAAACCCTATTGACTAACTGTTTGTTGGTAGAAACTACATCCTTCAGCTATACAGTAGTGTTGTAGTCGAATCTGACCTTGGACTCATAGTCTCTCTGACCTTGAGGCCTCCATACAAACTGTGCCACAAACACTTCATTTGAGAATAGCCTTGGCCTCAGACTACCAGGTCTTGCTAAAAACATTAACTAAGAGGGCGTTCTGTTGCATTTGCTTTGCACATTGGGCATGTCTATATACTGTCTGTGGCAACATACAATTCTAAATCCATTTTTTTTTAATACAAAACAGATCATACTGTGAAGTTACAAATCTCATTTCACTGCCAGTAAAATATTACAACACTGTTTTAAAATGGCCTTCTAAACTAGAAGGTAATAGAACATATCCATAATCTTCAGTAAATTATAATCTCAGGAAGTAGCCTCAGTCCACATCAGCCATTTCCTGGCAGAGTAAAAGTTACCAGAGAAAGTGAGTCACAGAAATTACTGTATTTTTTTCAAGTTGACCATTTTTTTCAATAAAAGTTGGTGCTATTTGCCTCCAGCAAGATGCCCCCCCTCCCTTCAAACTATAAACTTACAAGTTTGCCTTTTCCTTTTCAGCATCTCTGGCCCTTAGAGTTTGGATCCAGTCCTCACTACACTTGTAACCAGCGACACCCTTAGACACCTCTACTAAGAATGACCCAACATCAGCTTGTACAGCTAGAGTAGGATTCCACATCACACCCGCATTCTGTAGCAAAAATATAAGACAAGCAAAAAATCCACTGTATACTAATATATATATATGTACATATCTACAGTTGTCACCACACCGAGCTGCACCAGGAGGTGCTACCAGACTCTCAAAATCTCCACCCCCTACTGGCCATCGATGTCAGCATCACCACCACAAATTTCTTACCCTAATGGAATAAAATTCTTAGATTTCTTTAGAATTGAATGATAATTTCTTGTTTTTTGTAAGCACTCTCCAACCTGAAAAAATTTTTCAAAGGGGGGGTGGGACACAAACTCACCTTTATACAACGTTCCCTTACTGCACCCGTAACTGTGTGTAACTGTGAGTAACTGTGTGTAACTGTGTGTAACTGATCATGTGTGTAATGGTGTAGGAAAATATAAATATTGGGCAGCATCAAATAATTTTATGTAAATGGGAATTTATAAATTCACATAATATGCACTCAACAAAGACTGACAGTCTATACATTGAAAATATCAGACTAACTTCTTCCCAACCAGGCACTGAACTTTAAAGAAGGAAGCAACTAAATGCACTATAATACCACATAAGATCATGCAGCATGTACGCTAACAGCATCACAGACAAAAATGTTTATATCAAGGCAGTTACATTACAGTAAGTGAAGAAATTGCAACATGTAATATCCAAAATTTAAAATTCTCCCTGGGTCCATCAAAAGCACCTTTATCCCTCGGCAAAAGCCGGTGTATACCAGGAGCAACATTTTTGTCATTTTACTCCTATTTCCCGTTCCTCTTTTTTGGACGATTTCTTTCACTAATGTAACAAAGCTTTGCCATAGTTTTTCTGTAGCGTAACTGCACTGCTGACCTTACACAATGTTTATAACACTCATCAACCACCATTCTTATCCCAGTTGACTGCTATTACCTCATATTTGTGAGTAATTACAACACTTTTACAGTGTTTACACTTTCGTCACTGGTTCCCATTTGTTGGCATAGAGCATGTGAAATCACAAATGTGAGTATGTTACTGGTTGCACATGGTAACGCTTTCACCACTGCACACAGAATATAGACCAATTGGAATGTACTTGTAATTGTGACAACAGTGTAAGCACCCCTACCAACTCTTTTGACGCACAGCTCTGGCAGCATTTGTTTGTAAACACTGAATGAGTCTATATCCATGATTACATAAACTAATTAATATGCCACAGTGTGAGTATGATCGAATACTCACAATATTCAACACATTTCTTACTCACCAATAGCAACTGATTCTTATTTCTGTTGACTGCTATTATCTTAGATCTACGGCTCAAAACCTGGCCATAGTTTAATCGGAAGTCTGGAACAGCACCTGTTAATGAAAACAATAAAATATAAGTCACTTCAAATCTCAGTACCACACCATACAGTATTAAAGTACTACTGAGGTACATGACATCTTGACTTGAGGCAGGGGAGGGGGCAGGGGAGCGGAGAAAGGGGGTGGAAAGTCCTTGGGGTACTTCTCCTAAACAAACCTGAACAATGTCTTTGGGGTTATTTTCCATGCATAAGACAATAAAAAGCCATAAATCAGCCAATAAAATATGTTTTTTGTACCAGCTTTTCAATATGCAGGGATACAGCTTTTTCTGCTGCCAGGTACCAGCTAATGTAAAAAAAATATTTTTTAAGAGAAACTTAAGTAGCATCTTTTGCTTCTATTGTAATGATTAATGTGGCCTACAGTATTTGAGGTTGTAAAGGACCACTGATTACTTGGTTTTTTGCATAAGTGAGCACTAAACAAATATTTTGTGATAGGGTATGAGGTATGTGGTTGTCTAGCAAATTAATCATTCAATGACCAAACCTAGGATTAAACATCCAGTAAACCTTCCTTGCAATCAATCCCAACTGGTGTCCATCCGACTTCATGTTTTCATGCTAGTCAATTATCGCCACTACCTGGGTTTCTGCTACAGCACTTCAAGTAATGTCACCCAAATTTAGTGTTCATATTTCTTTTTATTTTAAATAGTCAGCAGGTGTTACGAATGTGGAGCTGCGAGAGCTCTTACAGGGAATGATTCAAACAGCAAATAGGTGCTATAGGCTGAGCAAATTCTGATAACATTCAAGCTAGATTTGTGGACATTTTTACTGAGATTAATTGCCTAACAACGGCAAATTTTGGGGAGTAAATGTCCAGGTTTTTCACTTTATGATCACGGTTTGCCAAAACGTAAGGTTTGTTAGCTGCAGCTCTTTAGCTTTATAAGCTTTTTCACCTCCAAAAAATATGGATTGCCCACTTTCAGAATTTTAATTTGTTTATGTTCCACAATTATTTCCCGTATTTATTTTCTTGGGGGCATCTTGTTTTAATTACATGAATTATTATGAATAATCTATTCCAACAAACTTTTTCTTTCTGCCTCATGTCTTTTCTCCTTTCTACTGTGCAAACTTTTACTTTTACTAATTGGAAACTTGTCAAAAATTTGATAAAATACATTTGCTTTTATTATTATTCCATATTTCATGTAAAAAAAGGCAACTTAAATGCTTATTTCCTCAGAATTGTATATTGTGGAGAGTCAAAATTCAGAAAAAATGCTGTCAATTAGAAAACTTTGTTATCTGCACAGATGACTAAAATGTCATTTTGAAGCTCACCAAATGATCTCTACAAATGTGAAAATAACTACAACATTGTGGCGACATGTCCCTGATATTTAAAGAATGGGTCACGATTACTAAAGGGATAAAAATGAGTTGCTCCTTGAATATTTCACCAGAGAAATTATTGTGACAAGACTTTCAAGAAACATTAAAGTTTGGGTGACTGTATTTTCCCTAAAATGAAAAACTGGAAATACATTTTAAAATTTTCAAACATTTCAAAAGGTATACAGTTTGTAAACTCTACTCTGGACACGGACTTCCTATACATGGACAGAGCATATACTGCACAGTACTTTGTCGCTTCCACACGTACGAGAAAAAGTGCAGCAAGATGGCGGTCTGCTAAGGTTTTGTGTGAAAGTTTGGACTTGCTCAAGTACATCAACAGACTTGCATGAAAGTTGTAATATTATCAAAATAATACAAGGTAAGTCAAAATTACTACACGTATTGCATGCATATGACATTGTCAGCCATTCAGGTTTAACGTTTGTTAAAAATATTACAGAGTGGTCGTTAAATCATACAAATTATAACTTCACGGCAGCCATCTTGGTGTGCCTTTTTTTGACTCAGACAGTGGCGACCATCTACGGATAGGACATATGCGTTACATGCTCTGTCCATGTATATAGGAAGTCTGTGACTCTGAAAGAAAGTCCCGATATGTCATTATATGTAAACTATTGATCACTACAGAAGATTCCTGTCACAACAAACCAATTTCTCACCTGCTAATAAAACAACGTCTGCCTCTTTCAATGCATCTCTCCTCTTTTGACGAATGTGTAGGGGGCTGTTCCTTCCCAGCATGCCCCTGGTCATACCTCCAAGAAAGCATGGTATACCCATGGCCTTAAAAGAAAAGAATCAGTCGTTCCACATTACTACACAAGTTCTATGGTACACTTACGTGACGTAAGCAAAGAATCGGCTGAATTCCCAAAAATTTTATTATGTAAGATTATCAACCTACAGCAGTTCCTAACAAGATCACAGCCTTTATTTTTCACACTTGCCAACACCGTCTGTCATCTAATAGAAAATGGAACAAAAAGCAAATGATCCACTGTGCACCAGTAATAAGATTTTCTTTTGGCCCAAGTTGAAGATTTTTCAGGTGTGCTACAAATCACACTTCTCAGGAAATTAAACAATGTTGTAGGTGTGGTGTTTTATTTAACATAAAGGGAAATATTGAATTTAAAATGGTCCAACATAGCATTGAAAGTAAATAGGTCTAGTCATTTTCAAATCTTTCGGTCTCAACAATAGACCCCAGCAGTAGCTCCATCTCCTCAAAATATTACACACAAGAAGAGTTTAGGAAGTTGCATCTTTTGAAATGTTGGACATTTCGGTGAACAAATTATTCTTCAGCAACAAACAACTGAATTTCTACCTAAGGCAAACTTATTTCTTGAAGAGAAGGCTACCATACTGCCTTATTTATAATTATTTATCACTCTTTGTCAATAAATATTGGTTTTAAAAGGATGAAATCTCCTTGTAAAACAAATGCAATATTTCCCTTTAAATAGATTTATATGAGCTCCACACTCACACATAGAGAATGAACTACTGTAAAAGAGAATAAACTGACACCGAAACTTAAACTGAAACATGTCTCAAAATTCAAGGCCTGTCTCTGCATCCACCTTGTTTATAGTAAGTTTATGAAAAGGGGGAGATGCAAGGAGAGGGAAAATCATGTGAGTCCCTTTTCTTCTCTCAATGTTTCCAATCAACTTCAAAATCACTTTGATGAAGCCAAAAATTGGTATCATTTCTTCCAAGCTGCTGCTCTGCATTTTACTGATCATATTTAAAGGAAAATATTGCATTTGTTCTATATGAAAATGTCATCCTTTTTAAACCAATATTTATTGACACCGAGTTATAAATGATTAAAAATAATGCAGTATGGTGGTCTTCTTTTCAAGAAATAAGTTTCTCTCAGATTGAAATTCAATTATTTGTTGCTCAAGAATAATTTGTTTACCCAAACTTTCAAAATTTCAAATGATGCAACTATCATAGCTGTTCTTGTTCAAATTTTAAGGAGATGAAGATATTGCTGGGGTGTATGGTTGACAATGAATGGTTTGATGATGTCTTGAGCTATTTTCTTTGAACACTATGTTGGGACATTTCAAACACAATATTTCCCTTTAATTGGTACATCTTTTAAACATTCACTAAGAAATAGAAAATGTTCTGATTTTTACAGATTTTAGAGTTCAGGAGCAAGAACAGTTCCTCATAAAACAAAAAAGTTCAATGGTACATATGATTTTCTTCTCACAAATGCAGAGCCCAAAATTAGCAGGTGTCCACTTGCCCCGCACAAGCAAATTTTAGCCTGGGACAACTGATATTTATCTCCTGGTTGTCCAGTGGACAACCATTACACCTGTATTTGTCTACAAACTTCATGTCAGCCTGCTTCGTGTTACCAAAATTGTTTCTGCTTGAATATAAAATTACCCTCAGCAGGTTTCTATGAAATGTGTATGCAACTCCCTAATTTAGTATACGATTGAATCGACTGTAAATTTGGGAGGCAATTATTAATATTTAATAGTGGGACAATATAAAAGACAGACGGACCTCCACGTTCTTTTAACCACTTGTTCCTGAGACAGCTGAATTTTTAACCTTAAATTCCAGCCCTGCATTGATAGAACACCACTAAAAGTGTACCAGTGAATGACAAAATGAAATTTAAGACAAACAGAAGATACTGCATCTTGGATTCTCTAAAATACAGTATGCATATATCCTAAATGCTAACCCCAACGAATTTCAAATGCTTCACATAATATTTTATCATTTACACAACAGAATGTCACATTTGTATTGAACCACAATATAGTTAAACACCAGTCAATTTAATCCCTGTATCAGCCAATCAAACCGTTATATACTTTCAAATATTTATAAAACATATTTTTCACTTCTCCACAAAAAATGTTTTCCATTACACTGAGCACCACATTTGGCAGCTGTATTGATACTGTAAATGTCTTTCCGGAAAGAGTATAGGGTGTGGTGATGATTAACAACTTTGGTGGTTTATGTTTGTTTTTGCTATGAAACAGACGATATATATTTGTTCTGATGCTGCTACACTCCAAAACCAACACGTTTTTCAGCAGAACTACTCCTGAAATCATCATTGCATGAAAGTAAAAAAGTCAAAGGTTCAGTTCACAGACTGCACAGTCTTCTGCATAACTATCAAGCAAATTATGAATTTTCAGCTGAAATTGACAGCATTTCATAAAACATTAAGGGCAAAAGTAGTTGTCCCAAACTTACATTGAAACAACATCTAAATGTCACAATTTTCTTCTTTTTTCTCTTTATTTGCCCTCTCAAATTCTTTCCTTGCCCTCCTTCAAATGCCCCTGACCCCAAGTTAGGTCAGTTAGGAGTATGGTCAACCAAAAAAAATACAAAATACATCTCTCCTGGGACCTAGTAGCACGCACAATGGCAGAAGGTTCTATTTCGTTACGTCCTGTCCAGGAGGTGAGCTCTAGACCTCCCAACTAAAGTTGGATGACATTACTACTTGACCATACAGTCAGGCCTTTTTGGTAGCTCAGATATAAGTTCCTGTATTCTGTAAACAAAGTTACCGCACTTTGTCTAGGATCAAACGTGAATTTAACCATTTTATCTAGTTTATTTTGGTGTGTTGTTTAAATCTTATCTAACTAACACAGGAACCCTTTTATAATATTTTCCTCCAAATCCCTAACACAACTTCAGATGAACAATCCTCATATTCAAAGGAAAATCGCAAATTTACAGATTTACAGTAAACAGCTAGCACCCTTGGGAAATCTGAGCAAAGCTTCCAATTCAAAAACTTGAGACATGAAGGCTCATTCTTGTAAGTACCATAACAGAACATACAGTACACAAGGTATCACACTGGAGGATGGAAATGCAACCAAGAGAAGTGTTGAGAAGTGATGTTGATTAAAAACTTCTATAAACTCCTTTCCAAATAGTAATTACAAAGAACTGTGGGAATGGCATCCCTCCTGGGGAGAGAAGTCCTGATGTTTTGGAAATACTCCCATTGGCTTTAGATTTTTACACTGTAAACTGATGCCAACCCTCAACCCCACCTGTCACAACACATACATTTGATTAAAGATTGACGCAATTGGATCATGCGTTAGGGTTTTGGTATACATCATATGTCAATAGAATTTTACTGTAGCCAATAAAACTCACACCAACATTCTATCCCACAATGCTTTGTAATAGCTATTTCTGAAAAGGGTCTATGGAAGAAATGATCTCTAATGATTTTGATGTCACCATAGGTAAACTTAACTGGAGGGAAGAAAAATGGTGATAGGTTGGTGGTGGTGGGTTGGTGGTGGCAGGGTTGTTAGTAGGGACATGGTGGTGGGGATTGGGGGTTGGTGGTGGGGTTAGTACCATACCTCCAGGGCCTTTCTGAGTTCATCAACAGGTGTAGGAGGTAGAGTGGCTTGACTTCCTAAGACAATGACTGGCTTCTTAGCTCGGCTGATGAGTTCTACAGCTCGCTGGACTGGGAAATGAAACAAGGATAAATTATTGTTAAAATTCCTATAAATGTATTAAGCCCAGGTCACACTAAAGCATTATTGGATAAGATTTTGCTCCGATTCTGGTGAGTTTTACTTGAAATCTCCTCCACCTTTGGTCAGAAAGAAACAAGAATTCGCCAACCTGTGCAGATATTTGATTTGTATCACAGGACTACGAAAATCTAGATGCATACTAACTATTCTGTGACATCACATCCGCAGATAATAATCCAATAAGAGCTATTTGTCAATATGACGTCACAAAAAAATTAACTATATTTCACCTTCGTGGTCTGCTCATACCAATCATATATTTACACAGGATGGCAAATTTTTGGTAAGTTCCAACAATGGATGACAGAGGTTTTACTGTAAAACTCACAAAACTCACAAAAAAGTACAATCCGATTTGATATCGCTGTAGTGTCACCTGTGCTTTAGAGGAAAAAGACTTAAATAGCTCCCAGCTATGGAATGTATCCCAAGAAATCTTTTTTTTCCAGACCTTGAAAATTTTCTGAATTGTCATGGCTATTCCAGTTTTTCAAGACAATCAGAACCATCAATCTACCACCTCTCCTCTGAAAATGGTAAAACACAATGAGCACGACATACCATCTATATGATTATAGATATCTACTTCAAGATATAACCACGGTGGTCCACATAAAATGTATCCACAAAACGTATTCTAAGGGAACAATAGCCACGTCCTGGACATATGGCTAACCAGGAATTTTGACCACAGGAAGAAAAATATTGCTGTCTCGTGTAAAAATTTTGATGCAATTTTCAAATTATGCATGTGGTCTTTCTGCAATTTTAACCACAAGATACGTACTGTAATAAGAAAGATCCTGTAATAAAAGTGACCGTTTCGGCAGCCCCAGGGGCTGCTGAAAGGGACTTTGGACTCCTCTGTCAAGGTCAACCCCATATGTACAATAAATGGGTCATCCTACAGTACAAACTCACTATTACATGTTCCCTATAACAACTCTATAATGTTCAAGTATGAAACAATGCAAAACCAGTAATTCTTCACAACAAAGAGTTGGGCAAAAAAAATCTACTGTTACCTTGAGATGGCGATGCCATTGGTCTGTGAACTGGTAGAGGACTATAGTCTCTCTTTTCAAATGCCCCAGCGAATATGTTTCCTATATGAGTGTCAGTGTACCTGTGAAAAAGAGAGAGACAGACACAGAGTGTTACAAGGAAAATCCTCTCCAACATAGTATATCTTAAGCAGAGGGTCTCCAAATTTTGTTGTTTAGTGACTTTAATTTCCTACTCCAGTATGTTTGTGACCTTCAATGATGGCTAGGTGAGAGAGAAAGAGAAGTATGCTGTTTAGAACTGGAATGCGGGCATTATAACTTAATAACTAATTACGGCAAGTGAAGCACTGGCAACTATGTGTTTTTTGCCCAAATCTTTTAACCCACCTTCCATAATATGTTCATCATCTTTTTAGGGGTTGTGACCCCTAGGTTGTCCATACCTTCTATAGAGTGTTTTCACTGACATCATGGGCTCCACCCCTTTTGATGAGGGCCCCCTGTGGGCTAGGGGTTGTAGAATATGCCCACAGTATTTGCCGTAAGAGGTGACTAAAGGCTGGGAAACCAAACTTGAACCGTACTTGAAAATTCATTTAAACATTGAACAGTATTGAGTAGACTAACATATATAATACATTCAAGTTGGTGTATCGTTAAATCTCGTCTATTTAACTAACCTTTTGACCAATAAACATTGGTGTAAGCTCTGTACACTGGCTATGGTAGTGTAGCTAACTGAGAAAGCAGATGAGCTACATTTGACTGTGGGTTAGACTTGCCCTTTGTGGCATCACATTAAAGCACTCTATACTGTATCTACCCAGAGCTGACATCTCTTGAATATCCGAAGACAGAATAGAACATGTCTAACCATTATCATTGCATCTTTTTCATTGAGGTCATTTGTGGAAGCTTTTCTTTTTACAGTTACTAGTTTAGGACAGGTCCAACAACAAAGGACCAGTCATATTTTCAAAAGACATTACATGTATTCTAAATAAAGCTATTTTTTTATCATGTTTTAGCAATATCATTCCTTCTTTTTGGTAGACATCATGCTTCTTTCTACACATAGTCAGTCTAGAACAGGTCCACCCATGAGAGGTAAGCGATATGAAAACTTAAAGGACAGAACAGAACATGTGTATTCTAAAAATTTTTTTTATCACAAACAACTAATGTCATTGGCTTTTTTATTTGGGATGGGCAGGGGGGGGGGGGGGTTGTGATCAAGTGTGGAAACTTCTTCTTTTTACAATAGCCAGTCTAGAACAGATTGACAAACAATAGACTACTGCAGCCATGAGAGATTTTTCAAAGGACAGAACTGCACGTGTATTTTAACCAGTCTTTTGTCATGTCACATGATCATGTGTGTAACCTTTTCTTTTTACACTATCTAGAACTAGTGAACCTACTACAGACTTGCCATATACATAAATGTAGAGCCTATGAAGGTTAATAAAAGGTTGGTCATGTTGCAATTTGTGTCCCTGCATGGAATGTACTAACTCTTCAGGAAAGAGTTGTTTGAAAATGCCTTCTAAGTTCTATTTTGGGATTTTAAACAAAGTATTTGAAGCTTAGTTCTTATATTGTTTTAGATGGAAACTGGAAATAGTCTACTGTTACAGAAACATACAGTAATGGAATACCAGTTTCGTTTTAGGTTCATTTATTCTTGAAAATGAATCTACAAAATGTATGTGACAGCAGCTGTATGTTGATAACTTTCAATTCTAACTCACACTCAGGAAAGATTCAATGTAAAGACAACTGAAAGCAGACTATTGCCTGCTTATACCTGTCTTTGTGAGAATTTTTATATGAGAATATTTTGTCTCATTAAATTCCCTTTTGGAATTAGGGATTCAGGTTAGGGTTCCCAGGAGAAAATTCCAGTTGATATTGGGAGTGAATATAACCCCTTCTTTCTCCACTGATATGGTAATGGTACAGCATTTTGTCTGTTTAAAGCAAAATGCTGTACTCGAACTGAAAGCATGTCAGTTTTTTTTTTTTTCTGACAGAGGGGGGCCTCCCTCCCCTTCTTCAAAAGTTTGCAAAAGAAGGTCGGTAAAATTTCCCTTTTCATTTTCATACAGATTAGAAATCTGTCAATATCTTGGAGTCATTTTTAAAAAGAGGGCACTTTTGCAGTTATGTTTGAACTTACAGGGCCAATCCTCTCACCCCAAACTACACTTCTAGTAGGGGGGTACAGAAACTCTCCATTGGTCCAGCTTTTTGACTGACTGTTATTAAATTTGAACAATGCAGATTACTAAAGCTTATATTACCCAGCATGAACTGTACTGAGAGTGTTTTGGTTATACACAAGGCTTTTTCTATACTCCCCCTGAAGCAATAAACTGAGACTGTGATAGGATAAGGATGAATTTCAGACAATTGTGGGAGGGGCTTAAGTAAGAAGGTTAGGAGAATTGGTACTGTTTGGGGTGAGAGAACTGGGCCTTTATACAAATAAATGGCCTTTAAAACCCTCCAAATTGCCACTTACAGGGGCCTTGAAGCAAGATTTTGTCACACTGAACCCACTTTTACAGTACATAACATAAGCCAAGGACAGAATCAATTTGGACTTTGGGTTTAAAGGTAATTCTTCCCCTCCTTCTTTGTGTTTTTGGCAGAGTTAGTTAGTTAAATGGAGTTTTATGGTCCAGCTTCCACCCTTCTATTTCACATTGAGCAGGCAACAGCATTTTTTCCAGATGTGGCTCACTGGCTTGTTTTCCCTACTCCATTGCTTATGAGGAGCATCATGCATAACGGCAGTAGTTTCAATTTTTAGTGGTGATTCTGTCGGAATCCCTGAATTTTTACTAACCCATGGCGATGATATCCTACTGTGCTGCGATTCGAGCTGGAAGTAATTCAGCATACCCAGGTAGATTCCTGCACACGTGCATGGCTATTGTGAGTATGTGTCTCATCAAGAACAACGTAGGCCTAAACAGCCTCTTTCAATACATGTTACTCCGATAGCTGTTATAACTGGTTCCACATGCTGTAGAATGTAAACAAGTGTGATACAAAGCAAAAGCACAAACTGGTACTATGCACTCGTATGCAAAAATTAGTTTTTGTTTGTCCCTGAAACAAGGCTACTGTGGGTACAGTATTTTGTGCTGGCATAAAGTGGCTCATTTAATTTTGTTCATAAAATTCAACAAATTTTTCCAAAGCTAATAAGTTTACTTCATATATCAATGATAACTGGTCAAACTTTGACAATCCCTATATCCTACACACAAATAACTGTTTTATGAGAGAGTACTTACAGTAACAGTTCAATTAGGTTTTGAAAAATTTGTGACCACACTTTTTTCAAATTGTGAACAAAACCATTACAAGTCAGGGCACCACAAAATTCAACATTTTAACATTTCCTGTAACAATTGGATCTTAAACTTGAGTTATTATGCTAATTATAAGCATTGTTATGTGGTGTTTACTCTTTAAATACTCTCATTAAAATACTGATATCAACTCAAAGAGTCCCTTTAAACTCTATGAAGTAAGTAATCAAGATCAACAACTCAATGAGCTTCTTTACACTCAAAATTTGGTTTTTTCCTATTTTTTGAAATTATTGGGCCAGTTAAAGTGATAGTAGTGATCCCCACCCTCACCTCCTACCCCACTTCAGAATTGGCTCTACTGTTCTTTACTATAGTACCATGAGGACAATCATTTAATTTTTACCTCTTTGCTCTTTGTCATTGAGTTCAGAAGACTTAAGGAAAAACAGCCAAGTGCTTTGGGGGAGGGGAAAGTGTCAGGGTTCCAACTGCAGGATGAGGTAGTTTGGAGGCAAAAACCATACCTGTAGATCCAATTCCGCTTTGGGGGATGGGGGGAGGGACTTGACTTTGCCAAAAATTTTCAAGTATATATGCCACTAAGCATACAGTATTTGTCTCAAATGGGTCGGGGGAGCAACCTATCCCAGAAGTTTCTTCCATAAATATACCTGATGGACATTTCTAAAATGCAACACATTTTTCTACAAACTACAATTTGTACTGTATTCTGACAATTGCTAAGCAAAGCATACACAATGCTATTCTTTTAATCATGTAATATGCCACAATGCTATCCCTTTAATCATGTAATATGTCACATTAAGTTTCAACTTCTTTACAGCCTTTCATTTTATCAATCTGGTAAAGCACTCTTTAAAATTTATACTGGTACATATTTAACTGTATCAATTCTAAAAGTGTAGCAAGTATCGCTTACACAAATATTTATGTTTTTGACATGATTCAATAAACCGTGTCAAGTAGAAAATGAATTTGAAGGAAGTAAATCTACGTACAACCATACATCACAGTGCCCAATGAGGAAATACACTATACTTTAATTAAAAGACTAATACCCACATCAGAGCAATTAGTGGGAATTCATTACAAAATCACATCAAATGGACAACCGAAATACAGTGTATCAGTAGTCTGCATATCTTTTAAGGGGTAGTACCTTTTTCCTTTCGATTTAACCTTCTTTCCTTTTACTATTTTTACTGCCTTTCCGTGGGAAAATTTCACAGCACTTGTGTATAAACTTAGATACTGTACTCTTATCTGTCAGAAATGATTTAAAGGACATAATTTTGGGGGCCACAACTGTTTTCTGAACAAGTGCTGGCGATCAACATTTCCAGCCTTTACAAAAAAAAATTCTCAACATATTTTTTTTTCTTAGTGGGGTGGGTGTGTGGGGAGGAAGATGGACAAACTAGTGGGCTAATTTTAAATTGAACCAAGCACTGCTATTTGCTCCCTAAGTAAATATTATGTAATATTTATGGGACAACTGTGAATGATAGGCCGGTTTCTAAGCAACTGGTCTAATATACATCCTGGCCACAGCCTTTTTCTAGTCATGGCTCACTGGGGTAGCCATAGATTCTGTTTTTATGCATTGAATCATGGAGAGTAGTGCATGCTAGCAGCAGATTTGTTGCTTCAGGAACAGTCAATTACATCGCCCACCCTTTAGAAATGGTAACTATAAAACCTATTTTTATATAGACAATAAAATTAATTTCTTTGCAGTTGACACAGAGTACGAAGGCTACTGTATACGTAGAGGGAATATTGCATCTGAAATGTTCCAACATAGCTTTCAAAGAAAATAGCTCAAGACATTATCAAATTGTTCATTGTCAAACATACACCCAGCAATAGCTTCATCTTCTCAAAATATTATGAACAAGAAGAGCTATAGGAGTTGCATCATTTGAAATTTTGGGTGAACAAATTATTCTTGAATAACAAATAACTGAATTTCAAACTGAGGGAAATTTATTTTTTGAAGAGAAGACTACCATAATTATTCATCACTCAGTGTGAATAAACATTGGTTTAAAAAGGATGAAATTTTCTTGTTAAACGAATGCAATATTTTCCTTTAAGCTGCAGTACATATACTGTACTGCACCTCACACAAACTGGCACTTCAAAAAATATTAAAGGGACAATCCTCTCACCCCAAACTACACTTCTAGTATAGGGTAACAGAAACTCTCAATTGGCTCAGCTTTTTGATTGGCTGCTAATTCAAACAATGCAGAGTACCAAAGCTTATATTTCACAGCATGAACTGTTCTGAGAGTGTTTTGATAATACATCTTGAGCTTTCTATACTCACCCTGAAGCAATAAAGTGAGATTGTGTCTGAATGAAGGTGAATTTTAGACAATTGTGGGAGGGGCTTAATTAAGGAGGTTGGGATAATTGGTACTGTTTGGGATGAGAAAATTGGGCCTTTAACATATTAACAGCACTCCAAACAAGGTAACACACCAGTTGACATCCTTAAAATCACAGCAGTATTTCTACAGTGTACATTACATTTCTGCATGAATGCATTCTTCAAATTAATGTTTACAATATACAGAAATATAAATGGCCTGTGCTTTAAAGGGGCTAGCACACTTCCCCAAACTTGTAGTATTAATCAACTGTCTATAACTGGAATTTCTAATTCCAATTACTCTAATAAAATTACAGAACAACGAGTTGGTCAATGATGATACCTGTCTTGTCAAGATCAGTGAAATGTGATGTACAGTAATGTAACATCTCTTCTGACCACAAAATGACCTTGGGCAATTTAGACTTATTCACCATATTGTGGCTTTGCACATTTATAGGTTACTGAAGCTTCCTTTTAAGATGAAAATGGAACCCACTGCTGTTATGTGTTTTTTTTTTTTTTTTGCTATCTGTTGTTATGTGTGATGCTCTGCATAAGCAATGGAGTAGGGGAAACAGGCCAGTGAGCCGCAACTGGGAAAAGGTTGTGGCCGGCTTGACTTGAACCAATAGGTTGGAAACTGGGCTGTATAACTTCGTCTAATTAACTATAAACTAACCTTTAAAGATGAAATGTAGCCATCCCAAGTTGAAATAGCCTAGTAGTCAGGGTTCTAGCCGAGAAAAATGTCAATTCGGGTGCGAATTTATCAACATTGCATCATTCTTACATGATGTTGGTTATAGGCCCCCATCTCAAGATCTTAATGACATTGTCTGTGGTCAGTTGCCTGATTTTTGGTCATTTCCAAATTCAGTACAATCATTCAATTGAATGTTATGTGTCTGATACTGTGTAGCCTATGTTTAGAGTATGAATGTGATGAAATTCAAACTGAGCAGTGAGATTCAAACTGGGTGGTGAAGTTTCAAACTGGGTGCTTACTCAAAAAAGTAAATTCAAACTGGGCAGAGCACCCAGTTTGAATGGCCTGGCTCGAACCCTGGAAGTAAATCCAATTCCATGAACGGTTATTTAGAATCACGTGACAATATTTCTTCACTGAACTGGAATATTCATCAAAATTCATTGCCTTAGTTTGAATATATGAATAATTAAGTTCTATGATATAATGAAAGGTGTTTGGATTGAGTTAGTTGGCTAGTTACTGTAGTTAGATGGGGTTTAAAGACACACCAACACCAATGTGTTATATAGTGTCACCAAGAAAGAAAAAGTTGCATTGTACAGGTAAAACAACCTTAAAAAGTAAAAACGTGGGTCAATTTTCATACTACAGTAAAAAATAGCAAAGGCAGGAGTCATGTCAGAAATTTCTATAAAAAAAACCAAGGATAAGGGAAGAATCTGTTTGTTCAAACAAGGTTTTCAGGTCGGGCATGGTGTAGTATTTCTGGCAGATATGGGAATATTCATAGCAGTAAACAAGATATTTTCGGTGAAAGCAAAGTCACAAGGTATACAGTATGATATTAAATACCCATACGTATTTGGATGAAGTAAAACAAGAAATTTGTGATAATGAACTGTTGTGCCAAAATAAGTTTGATTAAACAACTCTTCCCCTTTAGTGGTAAACCCAGCTTATGCAATTCATCTTAATGAGAGCTACTTCAACACCCGAATCCCTTCCCCTCTCCTCACCCAATCCTCCCCCCCCCCCCCCAAAAAAAAAAAATATGCCGTCCATGGATGGGTACAGTATATCATGAAAATCATCTGTCTATCTTTTTAAACAGCTGTAAAAATCTTTTAGATTCCTGTCAGGATGGTTCTGCCAAGAAACCACACAAATCAATCACAACATTGCAGAGCAAAGTAGAGTTCATTTGATGGCATGCACTCCCTTTAAACAGAGTTCACAGAGGTGACATATTTTTCTGCCAAGTGTGTCTCAAGACATACTGTACATATCCTTTCAATGAAAATTTGAACAAACTCTTGACTTCAATGGCACAATAAGCCTTGATATAAGGGACACATTAGACATTTGAACTCTCCAGCATTGTTCTGGTGTTGTGGCAGGAATGACTCACATATATCTCACCACAAATTATGAAAGTAAGGGAGATTTTTTTATAAAAGCATATACTGTAGTATGTGACCCTGAGAAACTATGTATTCAATATCTGTGTGGTAGTTGCACTATTAAGTGAACAACTGCAACTTTTAAAAATGCTTTTCGGTCCTGGTCAAAGGGTGATATTACTAAAGGGTTGTTGAGGGCAGGGGGTAGAGAGAGGGGACCTAGGAGATCCCGGTTCATTAGTAACATTGCAATCTACCTAACAATATTCCATTAATATTATTCTCTGTAGTTTCCCTAGTTATTTACTTGTAACTAAACTAAACATTACTGCAATGATATTATATTTTGTAAAGTGTACGCTGCACTTACTTTTAAAGAAAATGCATGTAAATATGGACAGGAGGGGGAGATGGTACAGCTCCAGGCCCACACATTTATTCTGCTGTTGACATTTTTGGGCCACTGAAAAACTGGAAAGTTGGGGCCTGTACTTTCTTGAAAATATTGGGCTGCTTCAAAGATTAGACCCTTTACTTAACAGAATTGGTCCTGCAGTCCCTGTCATGATGGACCTTCTTTACCTCAATGAGGCCAAAAAGGATTTACAATTGTAACAAAAGTAGCCATGAACCAAAAGTCTCTTTTTAATTTGAAATAGGAGACATTGAAAAAAAGATTTAAAAATACAGCTGAACAGGTTTTTCCCTACAAGGATTAAACAAAAAAAAAGAAAATTCTACCAGGACAGTTTTTTTTTATTAAAGATTTTGCATTATTTTAGAGAGGATAAATTCAGTTGGTTTATGAATTTAACTATTTTTTCCAATCATTTTAAGTGTTATTCACATGCAAGAGACAAAAGTCAAATCTATACAATTGCTCCCTACTGTATATCCTACACAAAAGTGAATGTTTTATGAATGAGTATATAACTGTTCAAATCATTTTTTTCTTGTTAATTTTTCACCCAAGGGACAAAATAGCTGAATTTGCATTTACAAATTTGCCACCCAAGAACTGCCAATTGCTAATTGATTCTTACTTTGATTCTGCAAGAGTTACAGTACTTGCTAATACTAATGATTCATCAAAGAACTGTTGAGTGAATTTCTGCTAGTCAACTAAATAACACTAGTTTGTCGCTTGGACAACAGACACTTCTTCACTTTATTCACAAAACCTTTACACGTTAAGAGAAGAAAAAATCACAAAATTGTCCCCTATTGCATTATAACTATTAGATTTAAAGCGACTCATTGAGTTGGTTCATGAATTCAACAATTTTTTCCAAACGTGTTAAGTTTTCGTCACATACCAATGACAAATGGTCAATCTCAGACAATCCCCATATCCTACATACAAATAACTGTTTTATGAGTGAGTACCTAACGGTTGAAGTCAGTTTTCAAAAATTCGTGACCAGACACTTTTTCAAATTATGTACAAAACCGTTACAAGTCAGGACACTAGAAAATTCAAGATATTAACGTTTTCTGTGAATTTTGGACTTGAAACGCGACTTGTTATGCTAACTATAAGCGTTGTTATGCGGTAGTGACCCTTTGAGACTCTCATTAAGTTATCAATATCAATTTAATGAGCCTCTTTAAGCTTGGTTGTTTATGTACATACTGTATACTCATTGCTATCTGGCAGGACCCTCTAACACACTCAGTAAGTTATCAATATCTACTCAATGTGCCCTTAAACAAGGTGAAACACAGAACACCAAATATTAGTTCCCTAGACAGGTTGGCACATTTGAAATTTTGTACCGAACCTCCCACTTCATGACATGTTTGTCTTTCTTTCTTTTTTTTTCATTTTTTGTCAGAAATGATTAATTTGTCTACCTGCTTACAATGTACCTGTGAAAATTAAAGAGCCTTGTTTCAATTGCCTTGAAAATCCTACTGTTGTAAAGAAGATTAATTTTCTTTCTGTTCACCTAGGGTGCCTCATCTGCAAATACTGATGAAATAATATTGGCATAGTAATTGCAATGTGTAGAAAAAATATATTTTCAGGCAATATCATTCCAAAAGAATTATAAGAGCAAGAAAGAAGGGAGGCTAGAAATGATTTTATGTTCAATTTTTTCTTAATTAGCAAGTTCTATCACAAAAACTGCCAGGCTTCTCAATTTCGTAGGACTGCCATTATGTGTCTCTATTAACTGTGTAAACGTGTATTCTATGCAATTTTCAAACAAACAATGTCACCTTCAGCAGAAGTCATCGGGATATATATTGCAACAATAGTAGACAGCTTACAGTATTTTGTGCACAGGAAGACTTTATTATGCATGTGAGGACTGCCATTTGTCACAATACTAGAAAAGTCATGTCCTCTCATGATTTTGTGACCAAAGGTTTGGTCTAACAGTAAGAGCATCTGCCTCTCATGTGGAAGGCCCAGGCACTTTTCCCAGGTCAAGTCATACCAAAGACTCTGAAAATGGAACCTACTGGCATTGTGTGTGATGCTCCACATAAGCAATGGGGTGGGGAAAACAAGCCAGTGAGCCACAACTGGAAAAAAGGCCGTGGTAGGCTCTACTCGAACCAATAGGTTGGAAACTGGGCTGTAAAATTCTAACTAACCCATGATTTTGTGATCTTTATTGCTTGTCCTTTAAAATGATGCTACAGTTGGTGAACACTGTATGATATGAATGCATAAGTTTGACAGCTGGTTGGTTCATCCTCCTGTCTTTAAACAATCACAAAAATTTATTTACCAAACTTTGCAAAGCTTGAAATCACAACTGCAAGCATACAGACCCTTTTGGCCAAACTGATATTTTCTAGGGCTGAGTTTGGTAGCAAATATTTTAATCGGATACTGGTTTATTATAAAATCAAGTACCCTTATGTTCACTGCTAGTTCAAAATGAAACCACCTTTATAAAGGTAGAGTACAACACTGCTTTGTTTCAGAGTTTTACTTAATGAAAGGCAAAGTTGTGTACTGTATATCATAAAACATGTGTGGATACTTACATATTAACAACTTTACTCATAAAGCCACCCTTC
The DNA here is from genome assembly GCA_037179385.1 of Holothuria scabra. Lineage (NCBI taxonomy): Eukaryota > Metazoa > Echinodermata > Holothuroidea > Aspidochirotida > Holothuriidae > Holothuria > Holothuria scabra. Next base: position 64,453,670 of record CM074179.1, on the reverse strand, counting down.
GGTGAGTTCATACCCATCCCCATGACGACATTCTTATAATCGTAGAGAACATCGATGGGGAATTCAACAAAAACAGGACCTGTAAGCATTAGATAAAGCAAAAGAAGAATTGAAAGAATAAATAGTTTTGACTTCAATGCTAATGTACAGTAAAACTAAACTTAACAAAATGGGCTCTGTGGTTTAAAACACTAGAGTATAGACCTATTTCCAAATAGCAATCACACAGGATTGTGGGAGAGAGTTTTGGTGTTTGTCATTTTTGTCAATAGCATTTTACTGTGGTGAAAATTGACGTACACCCAAAACTATATCCCACAATTCATTGTAATTGTTATTTGGAAATAGGTCTATAGACAAATCCAAGAGTTATCAACAGCAGACAATCACCCTTAATTCTCAAGCTGATTCCCAAAATCCAACATCTACTTGGTTGAAAGAGTCCCAAACCCCATAACTAGAATAGCAATTGCTGCAGTTGCTCAACCCTTTTAAATGTAATGACCTGTTCAGTTTTTTATTCATTTTGAACACCATCATGGTCTACACTATATAGATACTGTACCTTTGTGCTAACCATGATGTAACACTTTGCACCTAGCAGTTGAACAGTGTTACACTTTAGACGTAGGTAGTGTTAATGGTATAGGGCAAGAACAGTCACCCCAAACTTATTTTGAAGTAACAGCTAAATCTCACAATATCCTTCTTATCCCACCAAAGTATCATTCAAAATATTTTGGGACTTACATGTAAACCAAGCAGTTACTCGTAGTAAATTTGATTTCACATTTGAGGAAAACCATACACACATATTGCAGGAATACGATATTGTTTCTCATTCAAATTAAACCTTCCTTTAAAATATTTCAGAGTAGTCATCAAATCACACAAATTATAGCTTCACAGTGGCCATCTTCATACACCTTATTTGCCCCAGTCGGTGGAAATAATCTACTGAAAACATGTATGCATTTATGCTCTGTCCATGTCAACAGGAAGTCTATGGGAAAGACAAGGTGGGGGAATAACAAAGTATAGTCTCTAACAAACCCTGATTACCGTACCACTTTAAATAACAACATCTTACCTGGTGTATCTGATTGAGCAATGTTAATGGCCTCCTTAAGAATTGGTACTATATCTCGGACTGTTTGAGCAGCAGCACAATATTTACATAGAGGTTTAAAAAGAGACATTTGGTCTATATCTTGCAGGGCACCTCTTCCCTATTGTTAAAAGAAAATTGAGAAAATAGACTCTTTAACATGCAAAATTTTAATTATGTTTAGATAATATTAAAATAAAGCTTCCTTAATAATACTGTACAGTAGATACTGGTTAAGTGCTGATGCATACAAAATACTGCAATAGAGTTAGGTGAACTAAAGTTGTTTTGGTTGGATCCATGCCCTTTGTATGGAAGAATCGGGACAGTCAAGTGGTTTGATTTAGTTCATGGCCATCAGCCTTTATCTTTCAAATGCTTTGCTTACCTGTATCATGGATGGTTGTACACTAAAGTACTATACCCAGGGGCGCAAATCTCTGTTTGAGAGTGGGGGGCCAAAATGCTTATGATGTGCCCATGATTACTAAACTGTGCACGCTTGGCGGGCTTCGCGAGCGCGAAGCCCCAAAGGACTCCGGGGGGGATCCAGGGGCAAAGCCCCTGTGGGGGTCCAGGGGGCGAAGCCCCCGGAAGCTCTTGTGTTCTGGCGTTTCCAAAGCTTCAGGAAAAACTGTTTTCGAATGAAAAAAAACGAAAAATGGTGACCATATTTTTAGGTCTACTCAAATTTTTTTTGGGGGGGGGGGCCAAATTACGATTTGGCCCCCCCACTTTTTCACTTGAGGGGGCGAAGGCCCCCCTTGCCCCCACCCCCCCCCCCCCCCGGGATTTGCGCCCATGACTATACCCCTTGATTCCCTCAATTTCACGGAATATGAGTGTTAAGAATTACATGCCCTGTAGACAATAGAATTAGGACAATTTTAGGCTGATAGACCAAATGGCTGAATTCATCTCAAATTAGTCTTAAGTACTGTACAGTATGCTTTGACAACACATGACCCTAGGGAACTAATTTTAAAGTATGAAACACCTTTTGGCCAACTCCTCTTCATATAAAAGTATAACAAATAAGTCCAAGCTAGATGAAATTTTTTCAATATTGGATGATCTTTTTTCTTGAGAGGGAGAGGGGCACTTTTTTCTTTTAGAAGGGGAGGGGTGTTTCCACTGATTCATTACAGAGGTTACCGTGACAGGGGAATTGCCTTTTGCTCTTGGGGAAACACTCAGACAGTGGCACGACCCACAACAGACCAAATTTTACCCTTTGAGGTTCAAGTTCAGACTGTAAAAGTACCACAGGTGAAATATCTGAACTACTTTATCTGCAAGCTCCATGCAGGGTTGGGGGCAGGGCAGGGGGCATGGGGAAAGTCCCCTACAAATTATTCAACCCCTGGAAAATTTCAAATTGCCATTGGCATATGTTTCTGTGTGCCTGCTCCGGACTGCAAGCTATCTTGCCCCTCATCTAATCATTTAGTCGAGGGATTGGCCTGGCTGTTCATCACAAAAAAAAGAAAACAGTTGCCGTACGCGCTAATAAAGACAGCATTTAACACTTAAATTCGGTTTTTATATTGGTCTTAATTAGTTTACATTCAAGTACTTGGATTTAGTTACCTTTAATAGGGTCACTGCAGCACCCCCCATGAGCAATACTGGTGACTCTGCCATTTGTGCATTCTTGACAGCAGTGATTGTGTTAGTGAGACCAGGGCCAGCGGTCACCACAGCAGCACCGATGGAACCAGTCATTCTAGCGACAGCATCAGCAGCAAAGACTGCTGTTACCTGAGTGATAAAAAGACGGGTACATTTACTGAAGCATAATCTCAACCTTTTAAAACCAAAAATGAACACTGTGCAGTAACTCTTCAAATGAAATACTATTCTCTTCTTCTGTAAGAAACACAAGTTTCCTTCTACACTTCCAGCCATGCTAAACATTTCATTGCTTCAATGCAATTTTGAGCTTCAAAAATTCATGACAGAAAAGCCAAACAGGCTACAGAGCTTCACCTGCTGGGAGTTGCAATTTACATTTTAATTTATTAGGTTATTACCGGCTAGGACAATATTCCATAAGGCCATCACTGCCTGTTACCAGAAGGTGAAAAGGACTCTTCCTTCTAAATATACTTTCAGCACTGTATCTGAAAAATCGGCACTTACTCTGTGTCCGAGTTGAGTTACCAAAATGTGAATGCCAAGGTACTGTATGTTCTGATGCAGAGAAAAGGTCTCACCCATGGAGTATAGGTCAGCTATGGTAGGCTACAGTAGGTCATATGTCAGCTAGGTCCTTCCCTCAGATTCAGTGTACAATATAGCTACATGGCCATCTTAAAGGCAGTCAACTCTCACTCCAAAGTACAATTTTTGTAGGACTTAGCCTGCAGAAATTCTCAACTGGCACAAGTTTCAATTGACAGCAAATTCAAAAAATGCAGAATACTGTCACTTATGTTACATGGCAGCCGTACAAAGAGTGTCTTCATCGGGTCTTGTTTTTACAGTATACATGCTTACCCTGAAACAACAAACTACTCACTGTAAGATTGTGTCTGGATGAAAATGAATTTTCAAAAGTTGTGGGAGGGGCATGAGTAATGTATGTATGTGAGTAGGTAAACTTGGAGAACTGAAACTTTTTAGAGTGAGAGGATAAGGCCGTTGAAATTTTTTACATCCCTAAAGAACTAAGTAAGGATTGAATCCTTAGAGTTTACAACACAGTTCCTCCCAATTTTATAAAGAATTTCAAATCACATCACATCTTGTTCATGCACGCTTCAGACTGTTCGGGGATTGTACCAAAACTTGCAACCAATGCAATGTTCATGTACTGTACATCAGTATGATCCAAATTACAGTACTTACACATCCAGTCAACTCAACTATGAACACAGTATTCAACTAACAAGCCACAAAGTCAGTAATGCAGGGTACTCTACAGCTCAAGGTATTGTTTAAACAGTAATTAATGCTAGAGATCTTTAGCACTTACAGTACTAAGTAAAGTACAAGGGGACTGATCAGACTAGTTTTTGATACACAAGTCCTGAAAAGCTGGGCACCACAATCATTGATAAAATAACAGGTACTGTATTTAGAGTTTTCAAAGTACACCATTTAGGCCTACAGTACTGTAATACTGTATGTTTGCTTTATAAAAGCACAAACATCGCATACAGTACAGTACTGTAGTTTGCTGAGTGCAACAGGCTACAGTACATATGAAACCTGTCCTGTACTGCAGAACTGTAATGTATGTTACGGTCAGAGGGCTGGAAAAAATGAAAATTTCCCTGCAAGCAAATGAGGCTAATGAAATTTCCCAGCAAGCAAATCAAATTTCCCAAACACTTCACATGTATACATTTATGAAACTAGTCTCATTTCCCTCCTTGTACAAAAATTTCCCTGCAATCAGCTTCCCAAATTGCTGGTTTTTTCCAGCCATGGTTTTTTCCAGCCATGGTTAGGGAATTCACCAAGAACTCAAAAAATGGGGATTTATAACTGCCAAATCCAAAGTTGAACTTGTTGTTGCCCTTGGCCAATGTTGCAGGTGCGTGCTGGATTCACAGGTTCAAGCTTCCCTAAGACCCCTTAAGGTGCCATATGAAGGGTTTTAGAATATTTATTTAAATGTAAGTTGGAACACTTGCAGCAAAGGTGTCCTCTTCTTAATAAGAAACCAAGATACTGACATTTTTTACTTTCAAAATCATACCCATCTTCTTCTGGGAAGGGAAAGAGTGAAAATACCCCTCCCCTCCCCATTCCATGACAAAAACCCTGTACATGTAAACTTTAACATGCTGTACTGTTCAAACTTAAAACTCTGTCTCTAAAACTATGCCTGCTTATGCAGTCAGGCCAGAATTGTGTCATGAAGGGAGGGGGATGGAGGGAAGGGGAAGAGTTGGAACACAACATGAGGGAAAGGTCTAAGGGATTAGAGGGAAAGAAATTGACTAGTAAGTGTTTTTGTATACTTTTACCAAATCATGGCAGTCAATGAAAGCATCTCCAGTAAGGGATACGTGTCCCCAAATTTATCCTGGATTTTTCGACTTTATGTTTCCAACATGTTTCCATTTTGTGTACAGAAAAGACGGTCAATTGTCATTTTGCACAGTACTTAAATTTAAAACCCCATGACCTTGTTAGTGTGCCATACTGTACTGTACCAGATAGAGCTCAATACCCAAACGTGATACTGTAGTATTGTATTCATATGCTGTAGAGTGTATCCTGTACAAAATAGAATCTGGTTGTTATTGACCTCAAAAATATAGGAAACAATAGGCCTATAGAACAATGAACACTAGTTCCTACATAAGTTCAACCAGTACCGTGCATTCTGATTTCTGTTGAATTCAATACATGCATGCAGTAAAATACAAAATTACCAAAGACATCTCTGTGGGGTGGAGGGAGAGGGTAGCTGCCCCCCTCCCCTATAATTGCAAGAAATGTGAAGGAAAGAAGGGAAAAAAGAAGAACTTACGTAGCACTCAATTCGTGCTTTGCCCCCCTTGCATCAGAGAACGCCAGTCGTGCTACCGTGGTGTTTACTGATTTTGGGGACCAGTTAAATTAAAATTTTTCAAGAGTTTGAACACTGATCTGGTTGTTACATATACTGGACATATACTGTAGCCCTGTTAGCTGTGTTAATAATCATACCCAGCTAGAAGCTCCTTTACTCGAGTCATGTGACAAATTCTGTGACTTTGTACAGTATACATGTGCAATAGACCCTGTTCCCAAAATACTGTATATTGCAATTACAATACAATGGATTGTGGAATTTTTGGCAACTTACTATTTTTCTTATTTTTGTAATAAATAAATTTATTAAATATTATTTAGCTGTGATAAAATAAGATGCAAACCAAAACTTTCATCCCAAAATCTTTTGTAATTGCAGTAATCTGGAACTTAAGGGTCTACTATACTAATTGATGTGGAAGTACAGGACATACTGTACGCATACTGTAGCCATGTAATTAATCATCCAGGATTCATGGGTGGAAAATGCTGGGAAGCTGGGAAGCTCCTTCCTGGGAAAGCTGGACATCTGCAGGGAAATTTCCCTTCTCTGTACATGAAAATACAGGGAGAATTGTGGGAAATTTTACTCCCTTCCTGGGAAATAATGCTGCTCTCTTCCTGGGAAATAAACATTTTTTCCAGCCCTGATTGACAGACCTCAGCCCTGGAGTCATTTCTTGCATCACATCCCATTCAAATGCTACAAAAAAATTATTTGATCACATTGCTTCACAAATTTGTGTGGAAAATTTTGAACTTGAACAGGGCTCTCCCTTAGTTTTATGACAAATTACAGTAGCAACAAAAGCATAAAACCTAACTGTTTTTTAAACTTTGGAAAATTAATGCATTTATTTGCTGGAACCAACAGGCTACTGTAGACCTCTATCTATTACTGCACTTTCCTAGAACAGAACTACTGTGACTGTTGTACTAAAACACTTCTGGCTTTTCGCTGATAGTGGGCAGGGCTTACCAATTGTGACCTCGCATGAAAGCATTCTGCCTGCAAAGATCTACAAAATCTGCAAGTACGGGAGGAAACAATCCATTTTGGAATACATAATGTCATGCACTTCATCCAGAGAGAGCCAAACGAGCCAGTGAGCCTCAACTGAAAAAAAAGCCAAAGCTGGCCCACTTTAAACCAATTGGTAAGCAGGGCTGTGAACGTGTATGGTACAGATTAATCGCTAAACGATTGCACGTGGAATAGACCTTTAGTACAAAGCTACTGTAAGTCCTGTACAAGAGATTTATCGCAAAACCTAATTTTGACAGTTTTTTATCCACTTTGTACACATTAACGATCCCTGGTTTTTGTTTTAAAATGGAACATTCTCGGCATATTTGAAACTTGTAGGCTTCAAAGTTTCAGAATAATTTGATTTCACCAAGCAAGATAACAACTACAGTATTATTATTTCTGCATTTTATACAGTATCAATAACTACAGTAATTGCTGAAATTATTGTTTTTGTGATAGGGTAAACATGATAAATAGCTAAAGATTGCACATTTTTTATGTTAAACAATTTAGCTATTTTGCTAAACGTTCACAGCCCTATTGGTTAGACACTGAGCTGTACAGTAAAACCTCCCCTAAAATTACTACTGTAACTGATTTATCCAGAGTTCTACTGTGCGGTACAAGTTTCTCAGAGGCACCCAATTCAACACCTCTGCTCCATGTATATAAATTTTCTTATTATTTGACTGCTGGCAAAAAGGCAGACATCAATTAACTCAAAACTTACCTGTTAGATCAATATTAACCCTGAGCACTACCTATCTCCATAAGATGTCTTAATTGACACCAAACTTTGGCACCCATGCCATTATCAATGCACTTAATGAAGTTAAAGCACACACATGTTACTGTACTGTATGTACAGTACAGTATCTTGTCATGTCAAGGACCTACTAAGTGCTATACTTAATCAAAGTTATAGAATAATGTGCAGGTACTAGGATAGCACTGTGCAAGTGCCCATTAATTCAAACTTTAATCACCATACAGTACTGTAAGTCTGTTGGAGAGCAATGTTTAATTGATTTGCCACAGGTATGAATACCATACAGAAATAATGACAGCGCTGGAAAAAACAATGTTACAGTACTTTCTGTAAAATGTTTCATATACTGTACATCTGTTGGTTACTGTACAGTAGTTAGCGTTGTTACAGTACTTAATGAGGTTTTATGCAGGGCTCAGTGTCTATAAACCAACTGGTTTAAGTCAGATCTGAAGAGTACCCCAATCAATCTCACTTGGTAGGTTGGGAAGGGGAGGGGGGAATGGCTACGATAGATCATTCTGAACAGACTTTAACTACTGTAGAACAGCAATGCTGCAGAATCTCAATACTTTGTGGATGTTAAGGAGACAGTCTTCATATTGTTGCTGATGATATCCAGGGAATAATTTATCCAGTATTGCATTGCAATTTGCTACTGTACACAAACAGGCCAAGTTGCTACACAAATGAAAAATTGTGTAGCAATTTTTTGTGTGCATAACCCTTGCATTTTCACAAACAATGTGTGAAAGACCTCAAAAATCTTCCAAACTGCTACACAAAATTTGAATGCTAAATTATTCCCTGTAATATCTGATATACAGTAATTGCAGTCCTCCTTTTGGCACTTTGCATTTAAAAGATTATCCATCTACTGTTTAATATCCTGATGCATTTCATGCTGAAAAATGATCAAATTCATAGAGAACAATTTCTACAATAATACATAACACTAAGGGAGGTACACAATAATTGCACAAAACAATTGTGCACCATACTGAAATTTAGTAAAACAGAAATAATTAACCGGATATATGCAGATCAGTGACATCTTCTAGAAAATCCAACAGTACATTGACAGCTGTTCTCTTTAACTGCTATTTCCACACTATTTTCTCTCAAATCACTCTCCCTAATGCTATTTTCTGTCTCATTCAAATATTTTGGTATTTCACAACTTTTGAAGGAGTGAGAGCTATTGACAAGTGTGTAGAAAAAACACCCATTCAATACAGTATGTTACAGGTCCTCAAATACACTTCAATCAACTCTTAAGGGGTTAATTTTTACATCACAACTTAGAGACACTTTGATCATGCCTCCTAGACACATTTTGGGCACTACAATGTACAGTAACTCCATAAATTGTAAATTACAGTAGCTTGTTGAGCCAAGATAAAAAACAAAGACAACCTAACTTTTCTTTTGCTTGTATCCAATTATAGGAGCTTATTCCTCTCAAGATAACTTCTTGGGAAATATCTGCTTAAAGAGCCTTTCTCTATGGTCAAACTACAGTAAGCAAGATTATCTTACAGTTACTTCATGTTTGATTTAGAAGATGTGTGACACCAAGCCTCTAACATCTGAAAGTTTAACTACAGTACAAAATGTTAACATTCTCAGTCGGTAGGTAGATCTGTGCCTAGCAACCTACAGTAATTGCTGTGAGCAAAGAGTTTCCATGACAACTGAACAGTTAAACCATAAAATTTGCAAAAATAACCTAGCAACCATCACTTTTCTAATGTGAAAATGCAATGTCTTCTGCCTCCCAGCCAAAGAGCAACCTCTCAAATTCTCAAAGACATTGACTATTGATCAAGTCACATTACCTTGCTCTAAAAAAACTTCATCCACTGGCTAGTGTGACAATATCTGAATACATGTTATGTATTGAGATAAAAATTGAACTTACATGTCCTGCATGTCAGGTGTAAAAAAGTGTAATGCATTTGTTTACAATGCTCCACATTCAAGCAATGGAGTAGGGATAACATTCCTGTGCCCCACAACTGGAAAAAGGGCCAGGGCAATGCCAGATTTAGCTCTCTAATGTTATACTGTGAGTTGAGGCATAATACTTTATCTACAGTAAGTAAACCTGGCCTAGCCTCAGACTAGGGAACTACTGTACTGTACAATAGGTTGAGAAATGACTTACAGCCCAAGTTGTACAATGCACATCTGAATGGCATACTGTAGCTTTTCACTTGATCCTTGAAAGAAAAACAAAAATATTCCACACCATGTCTCTCAAACCCTGCCTCAATACCCTTTTCCTGAAAGATTGGTCATTTTTGTTAAAAAATATGTCTGCTTTTCAACAAAGCCACAAAAGTTACATGTTATGTTGACACAGTGCCTCAAATTCCTTTTGCTTTTCTTTACAATTGAGCATCATGTTTATCATTAAAAGTTGATACTGCAGGAATGTATGAATACCTTTTCCTGTAAATAAAGCACTACAGGTACCCTTCACCATAGGAAGAGTTCAACCAAGAATGTTGCTCAATATTGCCTGCAGCTGCATCAATATTATAATACTGTAAGTTGAAGCAATGTCAAAATAATGTGCTGTGATGACATCACTGATTTCCCATGATGCACCAAATCTCAAAAAAAAATTGCACTACTTTAAAAGTTTATATCTTCTGAATGCATGCTTTTCAAAAGCAGTTTCACTTCCTGAAAGAGAAAATTCTCCTTTGTATTCTGAAGTTCTTGAATTTTGTCTCCAGAATATGCCTTACTGTAAATGAAATAAAGCTGGCAATCACTGGACAAATTCAAAAGACTACATTACAAAGACACCTTCTTCTGTGGAAAGTGAAGTCAACTTACTCAACTATACTCAAGTCAAAACATGACTCAATTCAATTCACTGGGAGGAAATTAACCAGAACTTTTCAAGTCAAGCAGTGTTGCAAGTTGTGAGTTCCTGTGGGTGGTAAAAGTTTGGAAGATCGAAGGCTCCTTCCTGAAAAATGTTCTCAGGTTCTTCGAGAGCAATTGTGACAAGGAGAGGGTATTTTCCATACACCAAAAATACAGCTCAGAGGTTGGAAAAAATTAGGTTTCCCTTCCCAGGTATTTCTTTTTTCCTGTCCTGGTTGTGACCAAAGTCCTGATTTAAGGAAAATATTGCGTTTAAAATGTTCCACCTCAAGAGTACAAAGAAAATGGCTCAGACATACAGTAGTCCAATAATTCAGTCTTGATCAAAAACCCCAGCAACAGCTACATCTCCTCAAAATATGCACACAAGAAGCACCATGGACACTGCATCATTTAAAATGTTGAAAGTTTGGGTGAACAAATTATTTTTGAGCAAAAAACAACTGAATCTTTATTGGTAGGAATCTTATTTTTGAAAAGAAGGCTGCCATGTTACCTTATTTTTGATAATCTATCAACCTGTGTCAATAAATATTAACTTTAAAAAGTAGTACATCAAATTGGTGACTTTCGTCATGACTCTTTACAACTCTGTGCTTGAGCAGCATCACTCAAAAAGAAAATCCTATTTCTAATGTTTTTATGTCCCATGCCCCTTTACTGTAGTTTAAGTATTACTTAATCCCTTAAAGCAGCTTATGCTGTTATTTTTATGTTTCCAGTGTTCATCAAATGTATGGGCTGTACTCCATACAAATGTAAAAAGCTTTAAAAACTAACGTACTTTAGTCTTTTCTCCAAAAATGAGCAAAAATTCGAAAAAATTCGAAAAGATTTCAACGGTTTCCAAACACTATTCTACCTTATTATCTTGCTCTAGCTCCGCCCAATGAATTTGATGCATATTCAGAAGGTCATTTTGAGAAGGAGTCAAGCAAAACGTAAACAAAACAGACAGTGAAATTTCGTTCAATTGATACATACGTTATTCAAACAGCCTTTACATGTCCAATTTGTACATCGCCTCGAACCGGCTGCGCAATTCCTTCGTTTCATTTGTGAACCCAGATTCAGTGACAAATTCCTATTCACTTGTTTCGGCTCCATCGTTCATGTTTAATTTTGTCGCTGATTGTGCTATTTGAATCCGTCCCAAGTTTCAAGATAATGTTCATTTTCTCTTTGATTTGATGCTGTGGCTTGGCATTCAAAAACAATCTTTGGGTTACATACGTGTGAAACTATAACTGTCATTCTGTGTTGGGCCCGAACAGTTGTGAAAGGACTCCTGTAATGCATGTACACTACACAATATGTGTGATATATTGGCAATACGTACATTGTTGTGTCAAAGGGTAGGCATAATTTTACGTCATTCATTTCTTGCATTGTGACTGGTCAAATTGAGATAAGAGCCTGTTGTGTTTGCATAAGAGTTTAGCCGAAAAAAGTAGATGAAGCTTTTTTCTTTGTAATTAGTGCTCTAATTAGTGAAATTTCACCGGAAAAAAACCTGGCGTGAAGGATTTCTATCGGGTTGGTATCAAATGGAAGAGCAAGATTGAAGATTAACGATGAAGGTTATTTTTTTTTCATCAAACAGCATAAGCTGCTTTAAGGTAAAGTTATAATTTTAATTTTTAACCAGGCCCATAGCCAGACAAGGTAGGGGGCAAAATTTTTTCCAGTGGCACAAATTTTTTCAGGGAGGGACCAAATGTGTTGAAAATTATTTTACTTCATGACTAACTTCAAACTTTCAAGGGGTGTCTGTTTTAAACTGACACAATGCCAACAAAATAACTTCCCACGTCCTGAAGAACCACACCAGTGTAACCAATTTGACCCAATCACACTGTGTATTACTGCATTTAGTCAAATGCCACCATTTATAATATCATATTGATCAGCGTTCTCCTTGTACGCCCCACTTTACATACGCACATGTCAGGTGTTCTGCAAATGGACGCATTGACTGATACACGTACTGGACATTCGTGACCCCAGCCTGCCACGCCGGTTTCTCAGCTTTATACAGCATGGGGATCCCCATGTGCAAAGCTGAGAAACCTGCGTGGCTTGGAGGTACTGTAATAATAGCCATTTGATCCCAACACAAGAAAATGGCGGCCAATACACTCTCCTTTGCAATTGCGTACCAAAAGATTTTGCAACTGGACTTATTAGACAATTTGTCCCTGAAAATCTCTATCGCAAGGTTAGGGCATTGTAAAAGGAACATGTTTATCTAAGATTTGAAAGGTTTCATGTTGTTTGTGTGTTAGTTTGACCAAATTCCTGGAGCCGCTGAGGTGCGCAAGCCTATGAGAGTTGAGGTTTATCAGTAAGTTTCAATGCTCTTTTCTGCTCAAAACTGAATTATCTTTGTGTAAATGAATAGATGAGGCCCTTTTTGTTCGTGTTGTGTTTGATTATTATGGCTTTTTTGTATCCTGCTTAAGTACTGCATGTAAACTTTAGGTGAAAATTTGAGTGCAGTGCATGTATTCGCAGGCCGAATTCAAATGTTTGATGACGTCACATTTCGTTAAAAGTCTGAGAGGTCATGGGGTCAGACTCCAAACTGGTAGTTCCAGGCTAACTTGCCATTGAATTTGAAGCTACTGTAACTGGCCACTTTTCACCTGGTACACTTACCCAGGCTCTGCGAGCGTATAGCATTGTGATACCATGAGTCAGCCAATCGATAAGCGTTGTACTCTGTGTACTGTACAGTACTTGCCATACATTTTGTATGCAGTGACTGACTCAAGGTACATCTCCATATTAGCTGCTTCATAGCTTATACGGAGAATGTCTTCTATTTTCACATTAGTTGCAAAAATATCGCCTAGCATGGATACTATATATGCTTTAAGAGAAAGGCAAACTAAAATTCTATCGTAACATATTTTTTGTCAGTTTCTTTCATTGAAAGTGTACAGGACTGCGTAGACGTGTGTACACTGAACAAAGTCCGTGCACTCTGAATACCATGTGACCTTCGTTTTTCGAGAACAATAACATCACTTCATGACTAACAATAGCTTGCCAGACCATCCACCCTCTACAGACTATGCCGCAATTAAATTTTTGGAAGCACCACATTGCTTAATGGTACAATATAATGCCCCACTGATCGCCATCCTACAGTAGGGGAGGGGTATAAAAAAAATTTTCCATCCAGAAGGGGTTAACATGCAAAATGGTGCCAAGTTTGTTTTATTTTGGGGGAGAAAATTTTTCACAAACTTAACAATTTGTGGCAATTCACTGGTAACAGTGAATCAACATACAGTAGCAATCACTTTAATGAATGTGAACAGATTTTATTTTCTTGAGAGAACAAACAGGACATTATCCTATCCTCGTCTGTATGTGAAGCCAGTCTGTGGGAAGTACTAGGTTTATTTTTTTTTGAGCGAGAGAGAGCAATTCTTTTCAGAAAAGTTATGAAAAGCTAAATTTTTCAATATCTTCTTAGTAATTATTTGCACCACTCCAAACCACATGGCGAGCCACAAGTAGCGCGCGCGCCGCTTTTTAAGGAAGCCTGCTCTAAACTGTGTGAACCAGAACTTAGACACCTTTTGAATTTTACATGAATTCTCTTTGTTGAGGTTGACAGGCCTTGCATTTACACAAAGAACCTTCAACATTTCCTCAGAATCTTAAGAAAATATAACAGCCCTCAGGCTTTTGAATTTAGTCCCCTTACGAAAACATCATCTATAGTTTAAGGGGAGCCTCGATTACACTTACAACAAGTTATCACTTAAGCATGCATATATTGCAAAACTTTCTGGTAGTCTATAGGCTCTAAACCTGTCTTCCTTCTCTCCATCAATAATTACTGATTGGAACAAACTACCCCAGGAGATTTGCAACACCTTCAGGTGCTGTCTGGTGTCAAAAATGATCTGCGATAATTTGGGTTACAGTATAAAGGACATGTCACACTACAGCGATATCACATCGGATACCACTTGGATTTTTGTGAGTTTTAGTTTTAAATATCTCCTCCATCTTTGGTCAAAAAGAAACAAAAATTTGCCAACCAGTGTAGAAACATGAACTGTTTCGCAGGGCTATGAAATTCTAAGTTACAAATTACTCTGTGACATCACATCCGCAGACAGCTTTTATGGGAGACATTGTAGTACGATAAAAGCTATTTATCAATGTGACGTCACGAAATAAATAGGTAATATTTCTTTCCGTGATCTTCTCTTAAGGATCATATCTTTACACAGGATGGCAAATTTTTGGTTCTTTCCCACGAAGTGATGGAGAGGATTTTAGCCAAAACTTGCAAAAATCGGAAAGTAGTCCAATCCGATATTGGTGTAGCCTGACCTGGCCTTATTTAATAAGACGTAGGCCTACCTCATGTCTTGTGTCGATGACTCTGATTCCTTCTCTTTCTGCTGCAACATTGATGGGTGATATATGACCTCCGCAGAGTGTAAATAAAAATTTCACGCCATGTGCCTTCAGTACCTCAACAACAACATCACCTCCATTTTGCTTGGTATTTTTGTCAGGCTGAGGATCAAAATGAGAAAACATTTTAGCCCAAGTACTGTAGGCCTAGATCTACTGTAGCTCAGCAGGCTGATATTTTGCTAAAGCCCTCTGGACTGACTTGCAAAGTCAGAGACTGAAGAGCTGTTTAAGGAATTTGTACATTACTTTGTAACTGTTTCTTAGCCTAACTCCCTGGATGTCTTGTACAGGCTAATTACCCATAGGTTAGAAATGCCTTAAGAAGTTATACGATTTGAGCTAAACTACTAAAGTAAGGTACAGTTATAGAATACCCCACCACTAAATAACACCACAGCACAGCCTTCAAAGTTGCTACTGTAGTCCTTGAACAGGATGCACTTCACTTAAAGGTAGGACCTAGGCCTACTATGTACACAGTCCTTGCCCATACATCTCCTGAAATCACGACAACTGAGCGCCGAGCAGCTTCAACTAGAGCACCATCTGTGCTGATGGCTCAAACCTTTTGAATTAGTGCACAGTGATGACTTCCAGTGCCAAGAAAATCACTCCCCATGCAATGGGTACAGAGACTGTACAGTACTTGTCATACATGGCTACTTCTTGAACAGACATACCCACAATTTAGAATGTTTTATTTTCTCCCAGGAGTTTAATACTTTTTAGAATGATTACCTTTCTCTTAGGTGTAGCCTTATAGTGAGAAGCCTCTGTTGCCTTGCTTTCTATTTTTGAAGAAATTAGAAAGTCTGAATATCAAGGAAGAAAGCAAGTTTAATGAGCTATGATTACACAATTAGGAAGCAAGTGCTTCTTCTCTGAGCCCAAAAAAATATTGACCCTCTTCATCCTCACCTCAAGCAAGTTTAGTTTAGAAACAGTGTAAGGTGGCTCCACACTTAATTAATCCTCCTGAAGTTGAGTATGTCTACAAAGCCCCTTCATGAACTCACAATAAAACGACTGTTCTCATCAAAGAAGATCTGTTAACACTAACATAATCAACCTCACATGATTGACAACCTTGCACCCTGACAATTTTGAAGGGAGTTCAGTTCAATATAAAACTCTGAATTTGTGAGACTGGTAGAAATAGAGGAGTTGGACAAAATTGGTCAGAAAGGTGTCAAAATTATTATTTATCCAAAAACAGAATAAAAATGTAACCAGCACATGCCAGCCACCCATTTGAACAATTTTGAGAATAAGTTTGCAATGCATCTCGGAGAAAATAGCATTTCAAATTTTTAACACCCATGACCTCCAAAAACCTCGGATGAACAAGAAAAGTACAAAATTCAACAACCACTCCCAGAGGAATATTATGGCCAACTTCCAAGGACATCGGACACTATTTGTGGGAGAAGTGGCACTTCCAAAAATATTCACAAAACAGCCACTAATCACCCCTAAATGACCTTTGACCTCAACTTTTTGAACACAACATGTACATAGCCCTGAGTCCAATGACCGATGTGTCCAAGTTTCGTTACACTTCGTCCACAACAGACTGTGCCCCTGAGAGCACTAAAGGCAATTGTGAACAGACATGATAGATAGACAGATAGACAGAGTGATGGTGGAAGATCATCACAAGTAAGTCACACAATCTTGAAATGCCTGTCAAGTCATACATATTAAGATTAATGTCTCACAATACGTAGCTCAAACAGCTCTTTGAGCTGGTTTGAGCTAAAAATGCACAAAAATACCACACTTGCCGTGACTGATCTTTAACACCACACCTAGGCTTGTCAATTGGCTTTTCTTCAAATGGGGGAATAAGTTGGTGAAATTTGGAACCAAAAATCTACTCTAACAAAAAGTAAGTCACACAATCTTGAAATGCCTGTCAAGTCATACATATTAAGATTAATGTCTTAAAAGTTTCCACTTTATGAAATGTCCTAATTTCCAAAAACTTTTGATAAATTTACTAAATTTAGTAATGTATTTTATAAATTCTGGAAAGCAGTTTAAAACTATTTTTCTATTTTTTTGTAAAATCTAATCTTTCTTGTTAGGTGTTGGTGATTTTTTTTTTTTTTTTTTTGTTATTTGGGGGGTTTTGAATAACAGGGCATATCATGGGGCCTTTATAGCCCTCCTTTGCCCTTTAACCTGTTATATTATACTAATTAGCATAACAAGTTATGCCCCTTGGCCATATCTAAAAAAAAGGAAACAAGACTAGCCTAACTGTTACACCCTGCGTTAGACTAGGCATCTGTTTCAACCCGCAAATGCTTTGGCAAGCTTGACTTAAAGTTACTGGGAGCCAAAGCATACATTATAAATTATTGGGGAGGAACTATAGAATACCGCGCCACAAAAATATGTACCTTGAAATAATCATGGATGCGGAGTCGCAGTGAGTTGATTCATACTGTACAGTCTATCAGAGCCGTACATAGAGATATATATACAGCTCTGCAATCCATTAGGAAGCCTACAGTCTATTACCTTGAGAACGACACTTGCACAGGCTAACATAATGTACTTCCAATCATCGGAAATATTCTTAGTACTGTACAACAGGAGTTATTCACAGCCTGTTACATTATTCTAACAACATCGACTTACAGTGTAGCATCCATCTGGAGCTGGATGCTGAGTCGAAGACGCAGTGAGGGGGAGTTATTTATAGTTTGTTACTTATAATGCTTTGCAAGATCACTTGGCATCCATCTGGAGCTGGATGCTGAGTCGAAGTCGCAGTGAGGTGGAGTAGGGGCGCTCTTCTAAACAGTCTATTATCTTGAGAACGACACTTGCACACTAACATCCTGTCATTTCAATCATGGAAAAGTCCAACAGGAGTTATTTATAGCCTGTTACATTACTCTCTCCACATCGATTTAGCATCCATCTGGAGCTGGATGCTGAGTCGAAGTCGCAGTGAGGGCATCCATCTGGAGCTGAATGCTGGGTCGAAGTCGCAGTGGGAGGGAGTTATTTATAGCCTGTTACATACGGCTTAGCAAATTCACTTAGCATCCATCTGGAGCTGGATGCTGAGTCAAAGTCGCAGTGAGGGGGGTAATTTATAACCTGTACATTATTCTCTCCACATCAACTTAGCATCCATCTGGTGCTGGATGCTGAGTCGAAGTTGCAGTGCGGGGGAGTTATTTATAGCCTGTTACATTATTCTTTCCACATCGACTTGGCATCCATCTGGAGCTGGATGCTGAGTCCAACTCCCAAGTCGTCGTTCGGGAGTTACGTATAGGCCTAGGCATGACGTCATGTAGGTTTAGTTGATGACTGCGACTCAGCATCCGGATGCTTAGTGGTATTAGTTGATGAGGCGGGGTATTCTATAGTTGTACCATTATTGGACTTTTTGCCCTGGGAGCCACAGCCTAGGCCTAGGGTAGGCCTACACTGTAATTTGTAAATTACTGTACAATGCAGGCATAGCCTAGGCCCTAGCACAGGCCCAAACTTGGCCTAACGTTAGCCAACGTGAAGGAAAAAGAAAAACTACTTAGGGTGGCTGTGCTGGATGTGTCATCATATTGTATGCTTATGTTTACATCATCATGTATAGAAGTCAGGCTATTGGCATTTGGATAATAATATTTACTATTATTCAAATGCCATAATGGTAGGCCTAACTCAGGTCTATCGCTGGTTGAACTGGTTGTATTAGCCTACAACGTTAATACTAGTAATACGTTGCTAGCACAGCTTAACCGTTAAGCCCCAAATCGCTATCGTAAATAGCCATTGACAAAGTCAACTTAACTTACCGGATGGAAAAATTGATAAATAACGTTGTACTTATGTAAAATGAACAACACCGCCAAAAATAAAACCAACAATATGCTCAGAAGTGTTAAAAATACAACTTGGAAAATCGCCATTGTGTCAATGTGTGTGCAGTCACCCAGGACACGATCAGCTGTACTCTATCACACGTTGTGCGTTGTTAACCGCTACTGCTGTTTCGTTGTGAACCACAACGTTACTGCACTGACACTCAAAGTCACATGCAAGGACGACCTTTGAACTTTCATTTTGACAACAAAGCTAAGTATGGAAGCTTTTAACAACCGTTTAGAAAAGATAGAACGTTGCTCATTATGTTCGTGACTTTTCATAGTCATTGTTGAGAAACCAAACGAATACTATTTAGTTATATAATATTAATGGATCAAACTGAAAATGCAGCTTTTAAAACCAACACACTACATTGCAGATAGTCCCAAACTATGCAACACATCTTTCACAATATCTCCTCATTAATTTGGTATCGACAAAAAGTGCAATTCAATTCTCCAGCAACACCGTATTCGGGGCGATGCGCACTGTTTAACAAGAAATTTCCTAACTGGCTAACGTAATCCTAATCCTTAAACTAATCCCTAACCCGAACAAAGAATACAATCGATACAATACAATGGCAACAGCCAATCAAGAAACACCTTGTTAAACAGTGCGCATCTACCCCCGTATTCTCGTCCGGTACGTGAAACATAAACCACAGAGAATTTGAAGATGGCATCGTGCCAAATTTCATTTTTCAATGCTGACTCGAAGTTCAGGTAGATGTCAAATAATGTAATCCGTTAGTGACAGCTTAGTAGCATGATGATTGTTTCATCGTGAAAGGCATTCATTTGCCATGGGCGTACGGGATGGGGGAGGGGGCGTACGGGATGGGGGAGGGGGCGTCCGGGATGGGATGGGGGAGGGGCGTACGGGATGGGATGGGGAAGGGGCGTACGGGATGGGATGGGGGAGGGGCGTACGGGATGGGATGGGGGAGGGGCGGGGGATGGGGAGATTCAGTCCTCCATTGGCCAAAACAGTGCTTTATTTGGCTGACTTCGGTGCATTCGTCGGAGCAGAGATCATACTAACGACAGAGGTGAGAAGACTGCGGCGGAAAAGGGGAGGCCTGAAATGTTCCCTACCCCCCCCCCTCCCCATTTCCTAAAAATCTAAAATTCTGGCAGGATTTGGTTTAATTTGAAGGAAATTTCTAAGCGTACCCAAATGTTAGAGCCATAGCAAGCCTGAAAAAGGCAAAACACGTCATAGTCGGCGGTAAGACGGAAAATCAACAAGATCCCAATTAGTTCGCTACACATAAGGGGAGCGCAAAAAACCTTTAATTCGTGAGCTTGCCACACAATCTTCCTAAACACAATGCCCGAAATGGTGGAATATCCAAATTCTTCCAAACATTTTCTCGAAAAATAAAAAGGTATCATGGCCTGGGTAACATACTTCATGCCAGTGACGTCAAATCAAAAAGGTAAAAAATCGCCGCACATTTGGGAACTTGAAGCCTGTCGCTAAACAATCATTCTCCAGCTTGCTTTCAAATCTTATGCAACATAATTCCCGAAATGACCGATTATTTTAATACTTCAGATCTTTGCTCCATATTCAACGTAAAATTTTCATTGGAAATTAAAATGATAAGAAAGATTTGTGCCACATTCGGGGTAGCTTGTGAAAAAGTTTTTCCCCAACAGTCCCACTCAAATATGGTCTTGCAACCGTCCAGAGTGGTAAAATATTCGAATATAAGAGAGATGGTTCAAATGCTGGAACGTTTTCAATTGCAAAATAAATTACACGAACAGATGGGATATTTTCATGGGCATAAAATAATTCTCACGTAACGTCATAGACGCTTCCCACGTGGAGTATTTCAGCCAACCGGGGTAGGTTAATTCAGGCTTGCCCTCACAAATGGCGGTTGCTGACGCATATTTGTGACGTCAGTTTGCCATCTATCCTGCTCAGTTCTTGAGCCGAATTCGGGCAACGGTTATTAAAATCTGGTAATTTGCTTTTTTCAATAGTATAATGATTAAGTGTGAGAATGACTTAATAAGTCTGTCTGAAAATTCATTTAAAATAACCTTACGGTAGCTTGACATTTTTCCAAGGTGTGCTTCTAATACTAGAAGTAAAATTACTTCGACAGTTCGGACAGACACATAAGGTGCGTTCGATTTAGCGGCTCGAGCTGGCTCAACTGGCTCAGTCAGCGATCGACCTTTCGCAAAAGTCACGATCTTAACGTCACCAAATCGTCACAACTTGAGCCGGCCAAAACGACCAGCCCTCCGAGGTGGTCTAGTTGAGCCGTTGACGTATTTTACGTCACATTTCGACCAGTTTGAAAACTGGTTGAGCCAGTTGAGCCAGCCCGAGTCGCTGAATCGAACGCACCAATAGTTAATTTCATCTGTTCAATATATATATTCAATTTAGCCAACATTCTCAATAGAGTAAAATCATAGGCATGTTTTCAATTTCTTTGTGTAGTTATTCCCCCGAAAATACGACACTATATCCAATAGTAGTGGTACATTTTATTGGTTGAAATTTTCTAACTAAACAACTGGTACTGTTCTGATCACTCAAGAAGCTGCTGCAGGCGCGGATCCAAGAGGTGACTTTTACGGCCTCAGCCCCCCCCCCTTTTTTCGTCACATAAACAATAACAAATACACTAAAATAAGCATAATGCTTATCGATGAGAATATTCAAGGGAGCTATTTCAGGCTCATCCTTTTCCTCACAACAAAAATCCAAATAAACGAACCTCGTATGATATTAAGTCCGGGTGAATAGTCAAAAGGGAGGGGCCTGTCCCTAACACTCCTTCCCCGGCCAGCATAGACGTACGAGATAGGGACAGGGAGCAGAGGTGGTTCAGTTGCGGTGAGAAATAGTTTGCCATTTATCACTCAAGACGGAGATGTTAGGGGGGATATAATAAACAGACAGGAGTTAGAGCAGTCACCGACAATTTCATCAATTCAGCCGGATCTTTAATTTAACCAAGAGTCACAATTGAGAAGCATTAGAATATTTTCAATTCCGTTGTTTAGTTTCCTCGAAAAGAATCAAGACCATTTAATATCATAGTGGTAGTAATTTTCTGATCACTTAGAATGTTCCTGTTTTTTTCCCTTTGTGCAAACAAAAGTTAAACTTACAGACTCTATGTTTAGATACTCTTTACAAGCATGAAAATGCGATTTCCGGCCATCTGATTGGTCGCGATCATTTACAATTTTTTTTTACGTTCCGAACCAACAAATGGTGGCGCTCCGCTTAGATAGTCCTTCGGGCAAAATTACATTTTTCGGGTCAAAGTATGTTTTTAATAACTTTTTAATCACTTTGCAGTTCGCGAACTTATTTTTAAGTGAGTATTTTTTAAGCAAAGATAGCGACTGCTAAGATTCTTCGTATGAGTCTTGAAAATGCTATTTTGGGCCATCTGATGGTCTGATTTTCAAAAATTTTCTGTACGCTCCGCGCCAACCAATGATGACGCTCCGCTTAGATAATTTTTATGGCAGAAAAACGTTTTGTGGCCAAGAATAAACCGCAAACTAAAATGCTGTCGTTCGCCTATACCGATCGATGCTCTTTTATTTTGACTCCTAAAAGTAAGCAAATTTAATGACAAGTTTACTTCAAAAGGTAGCGTAAATTCATTTCAATGTTTATTTCAGGTATCTTTTGTGCAATACATTACATGCAGTTTGTATACATTTAATTAGTGTATCAGAATGACTAGAAAAGGAGGGAAAAGAAGTCAAGACTTACCCAACTTTTCCCTCTACAATAATTCAAATGGTGCTACAAATACAGAATAACTTTAAAAAAGTGACGACATTATATGCTAGAAAAATATAACATAAAATATTACATAAAATTTGAATAGTATGAGTTTACAAAGTCTATTGAGCAATTACAAATTTCTTGAAACTATATTTAAATGTGCTTATACTTCTACTTTCTCTAATAATTAGAGCAATGGAATTCCAGAGATTTACCCCGCAGTATGATATGGAATAAGCTGGAATAAGCTTGCAAGTAAAGACACAGAAGTTTCAGTTTTCGGAAATATTGCACCATTTTTCATCTAGGCGCCTTGAAAACGCCAAAAAATTTTCAAAGGGGGAGGAGGATTCCCCCTCCCCTTAAATTCCTCCCCCAGGGCGGCGATTACTGAACACACTGCATGCCCCCTTCAGAGAAATCCTGCGAACGCCACTGGTTCGTCCCCCATTATCCGCTTTTTTCCGCCCCCCCCCCCCCCCCCTTTTGAAGTTGTCTGGATCCGAGCCTGTGTTGATTTTTTCATTTATTGCAAACGAAAGAAAATTCGTAATAGCGACCGCTTAGGACTCCAGCTGATATGACTGGAAAATGCCATTTCCGACTGCCTGAGTCGATTTGAGTCGATTTTTCAAAATTTTCTGCACGCTTCGCACCAACTGCTGATAATGCTTCCCAAAGAGTCACCGTCCCGGTTCCGCGGGAACTGTAATGTAGTCATAAAAAGGACACAAATTTTTCGAGGGAGGGGAATTTTGTTTGCAAATATTGTAAGCTGATAGATAATTTAAGCTTTTTAGAGGAGTAAAAATATTTACAGGGGGGTTTCTCCCCTAGCTGTGTCCCCCAGAGGGTAAGGTGCCCCTATAAATATTTGTACTCCTTTAAAAAGCTCCATTTTCCCTTGTGTTAACATCAATGGACAAGGAGTTACCTTAAATATACCTTGTGGTGGTGCACATTTAAAGGCCCAACTCTCTTATCCAAAAGGTACCGTACTACTCCTAACCTTCTCACTTATGCCCCTCCCACAATTGTCTGAAATTCATACTCATCCAGTCACAATCTCAGTTTGCTTACAGGGTGAGTGTAAAAAACTCAAAAGTTAACTAAAAACACTTTCAGTACAATTCATTATGTGTAATATAAGCTTTGGGAGTTTGCATTGTTTGAATAAGCTGTCAGTCAAAGAAATAGACCAATTGAGAATTTCGGTAAACCCCTTCAAGAGTTGTAGATTGGATTGAGAGAATTGGTCCTTTAATCTAAGGGTCCCACTGACCTGGAGGAAGGACCTTCTAGAAAAATAGAAAGGCTAAACTAATCTTAAAGTCTTAATGTCTTTATCAATGGTTCATTGGGGTGTTATATCATAATTTGAGTATTTAAGGACTTATATTTTTGAAGGTACATGTCACTCATGCTCCACAAAATGCAGAATTGTTTTAATTCAATACGAGATTGATGCATCAGTTTTAATATTTCAATTTATTTAATTTACCAAATCATGTAAAATGGCAAAGCCAGTTTAGGTGCTCTGACAGGAGACAAGTTGTGTCGCATTTTACACTCAACAAAATGTTGTTTTGCCAAGTTTCAGCTGTTGTATAACCGAAGAACCAACAAATGCACCTATACACCTGCCAATAATGATATCTTAAAGTATACGGTAGGCCTACACTCTTTGGCAATGGTGTACAAGAGTGTTATCGGGTGGTCCTGAGGCATCTGATCAAAAATCCATGGCACTTGACACCAGGAGGATCCACTCTTAATCTGCAGAAATAAGAAACAACGTAAGAATGGAGTAAATAGTTAAAATATTAGTTTAATGATTTTCAATAAACAACAATAGAGCTGTCACGAAAATACAGATTTATGTAATTGTGACATGAGTTTCAGTAGAAAGCTATTTCTTACTGGTTGCTCACCTGATTGTTTCAAACCACTGAATTGGAACCTAAGGAGAGGGGGTAAATGTTGAAGGGACTTAGATGTAATTGAGTGTAATATTATTTGAGCAAATAATTAAGTTTATAATTTGGAAATATTTTGCAGACTAAGGTAACAAATGAGACCACTTTGGGAAATTTTGGAAAAAATGAAATTTGGTGAAATTTTTAATCAACCTTCAGTCTGCATTAAAGTTTGACATATCTTTAAAACATCTTAATATCATTTTCAGGATAAACAAAGAAGGCTGATCATGTGGGACATTTCCAATACTGTATTTGAGGATCCTTAGATAATAATATTCCCCAAAACTTACATGCTTTGGGAATTTATAAGCCCTACTTACCTCACGTACCTCACCTATAACTTCTATTAGACAGAGGGCCACGGTTCCTTTGCTAGGACGGTCCTCACCAGGAAAGCCAACCATCGTCACCGTTTTCCTGTGGCGCCAAGGGGTCAACTTACCAGTCCTTGTCAGTCCGAGACGCCTTCTTCGGTCCCAATGCAGGGGAGGCTGTGGGAGATAGGTGAGGTAAGTAGGGCTCATAGATTTCCAAACCAGGTAAGTTTTGGGGAATCTATTTCGCTCCTACTTACCTACTAACTACTATTGGACAGACTACAGGCCCGTAGCCAGGAGAGTCGGAGAGTCCATTTTTCCAGCCCTGTGTTTGAAGGGTCAGCTATGAAATATTTTTATCTTGACATATAGAGGACGAATTTCCATTCACTTCTACAAAGGTGGTGTACTGTGTGGAATTCCTGGGGAAAAAGGACTTCTTCAAAGGACTTCTTCAAAAGTCCTCTAAAATGCTCCAGATTGCAGGAGATCTGCAGATTTACTTTTCCGGGGAAGCATGCCCCGGACCCCTAGCAACTGCGTGCTTACGGTGCGCGTCAGCCGCCTCCGTATTTGGAAAAAGTCCACCTCTTGGAAAAAAGACCCATCCCTACACATGGGCTGACTACGGGCCTGGACTAGAACCGTGATGTTGGTGAGGTGGCTCGAACGGAAGACCCCTTTCGACCCCACGCAGGGTAGAGTTCTCGGACTCACCAGGACTGGTAAGTTGGCCCCTTGCTGCCACAGGAAAACGGTGCAACAATGGTTGGCTTCCCTGGTCCTAGAAAAGGAACCTTCTGTCCAATAATAGTTACAGTGGGGGTAAATAGGAGCGAAAAAGATTAGTGCACTTTAGGTACCGGTCCCAGCCAATATGCCCAGCTGGGCCCCGAATGGGTTTCAGCTGGGCTACTTGCTGGGCCCAGCTGGGGCCCATTCGTGTTTGTCAGGTGTTCCCACGAAGGGCCCAACTGGGCTAGCCTTTTCCAGCTGAAGCCCAGCTAGGCTTCAGTTATTGAAGCGGGGCACAGCTGGGCTTTAGCTGGGAAAGGCTAGCCCAGTTGGGCCCCAGTTGGGTTTCAGTACTCTGCATTTTTGAACTAGCTGTCAATCAAAGAACTGTGACAATTGAGAATCTGTGTGGACTAATACAAAAATTATTGTTTGGGGTGAGAGGTTTACCCCTTTCAAAATATATTAATATCATATTGAGGGTATATAAATACTTGATGATCCTTACATGCAAATTTTGGCGCAACTTTAAGTACTTTTACCCTTCACCCCATGTTGGAAGACTCATACTCAATGGGAGAGAGAGGTAAGAAAAGTTCTCCTCGGGAATTTTTGCTGGAGGGGCAAAATTTTATGTTGGTCGGAAAATTTTATAAACCATGCGCCAAAATTGGTTGGAGGGCAGTATACATTGAATTTTGAAAATCGCAACCTGCACAGAAAACTACAGCCGTTAACGGCATTTCCGAGGTTTGAAGGTAGAATACGTCCGTTATATTGAGCTTTTGTTTGCAAGATATGTTCATATCAATAAAACATGAGCAAATTGCAAAATGACCAGACAATTACTAGATAAAATAAAACTATCACCTACCTACCACTCAGGAGCTTATCTGGGGTCACTGGTCGGGGGGATGACCATATTTACCTTGAAAATTACCCTTCCTTCCCCTTCCCCCTATTTTGCAAAAGCTTTACATGTTATTCAGAGTCCTTGGGTTATTGCATTTATTTTATAAGACAACGTCGTGATGCTAGGCCATAGGCGTACAGGAACATTTTAGTTTGGGGGCAGCATATTTTCTGCCCGAATCATATAACTGTCCGAAAGACCATCACCATCCGTTGGGGGCAGAGTTCACAGAAAATTAAAAAATTACGACCCCTCAGACGGCCAGAAGTGGCATTCCCAGGCTTATGAGTAGAATTTAAGCAGTCGTTATTTTGAGTTTCCGTTTGCAATAACATGCTCCCTTTACTAAAAATGAGCATGGTTTGGCCTTCAAAATGATCAGAAAATTACCACATAAAATGTACCACTATCATTTTTTCGGACAAAATTTTAGCACATGTATACACCTGTACGCTCCCATCTTCTCGTACAATCTGGCAATTGAAATCTCAGAATATTTTTGTGTAAGTTTTGACCGAATTTCCTACCATTTCGGGCAAAGTGTTGACCAAAGCTTCCGAATGAGTCGAGATTTTTGTTATCGATTTTACTTTTTCATGAAAATTAATTAATGTGGGTATAATGCGTTGTTTTGTTCAGACAAGGTTTTAGTACCTCTCGTTTCGAAAAGTAGGCGACTATAACTACTGATTCTTTGGAGTACGACATCAGTGCTATACATACGGTACTATCGGTATGTTATATAACAGACAAAAACGGTCACAACTGGAAAAAGGGCCGTGGGCGGCTCGACTTGACCCAATAATTTGGAAACTGTGACGTAAAACTTCATCTAACAAACTATGGTAACTAACTACAGATAAAAACAACGAAATTCCTAAAATCAACTGTTAAGAACTTTTTTATGTCTTATACTGACGGACATTTCACTTGAAACTTTCACCGGCGTTTAGAAAAGGGTCATAACTTATATTCTCTCTTATCTGAAGCATGGGCTTCGACAAATCCCATGCCCCACAGTCTGGGACAAGTTTCAGTGAAGAAGTTACTAGAGCAAGTACACTGCTCAATATCGTATATACCGCTGGGCAAGTGTCCTAGGAAAGCATCCAAAAAGGCATATTAAAAGTGGACAAATAGATATGCATACGGACAAGGAGACTGAAAGAATGGCTAGCCCGATGATCAAGAAACTAAAAAAGAATTTGTGGAAGCCTGTCTCAAGCTAAATATTCTGTTTCACTTTCACTCTTCTTCTTTTCCTTTTCCCTCTGTTTCCCCTTTTCCCCTTTCCTTATTTTTCCCATTTTCAACCAGGTGGATTGAGCTGGTTTTCCCGGTCGAATCAGTCAGGGGCACTTTGCCCCTCCCCCTCCTTCCAGCAGATACGCTACTGCTACCACTACCGGTATCATTTTTCGAGTAAAACCTTGGGCACTGTTGCACACAGGGGTGCAGCCCTTGTCATGGTTTAGGAGCAGCGCTGTAGATATGTGGCGGATTTCCGACTGTTTTTATTTCAGCCTGAGTGCCTTTTTAGACAAGTATTTGGGAAAACAAAAAACAACATTGAAAAAATTTGGAATTTCTTGAAGAAAGAAAATTTATGAAATCCGCACAGTAGTTGACCGGTGTCACTTCATAACCTGGTGTCACTTACGGGGCTTAGGGTGTTTTTTTTTTATTTCCAGAGCTCGGAAAAGTTTCCAAAACTGGTTTATGAGCAAGCCCTACCCGTACTGCATCTAGCCTGCGTAGCGCCTCTGTGGCTGCAGCCCCCTTTAGGCTGCCGGCCCTCAGTTGGTTTTTCCTAGCAGCCTAGCGATGAACTGGACGAGAAAACTTCGTCCGCTCCGCACTCCGCAAGCTATACTGCATCAGAGATTGCAATGTGCATTTTCCTTTTTTAAATGAATAATTACAAATGTGGATCTTGTATCGGAGGGAATTCGAAATTTTATGAAAAAAAGTTGTGAAAATTACACTGCAGTTGACCAATGTCACTTGACTATATGGTGTCATATTGGTAATTTTAGGAATTCAACACCACTGGCTTAAGGTAGCAATTTTGGGGGGAGAATCACACCGAAAAGTTTGCCTCCTTTTATACAAACAATTTCAAATATGGAGCTTGTACTAGACGAATTACAAAATTTTATGACGGAAAAGTTGGGAAAATTGTACTGTAGTTGAACAAGTGTTACTTGATGATCTGGTGTCTCACATTTCCATTTTTTTATTTTCCAGAGTCACAGGGCAATCACCCTTCTCTCTCCCTGTAGCTATGCCACTGACTATTCTATATGCATGTTGTCATTATCAGTTGACGCCGAGCGCAGCGGAAAATGTTTACCGAATATACCTCGCGGGTAAACGGAAATGACTGTCTGAATTTATGTTTTTTTCTGTAAATTTATGTCTTGTACCGTCTTACGTCTTGAAAAATTTATTCCCCTTCACCAGTGCACCCCTTCTTAAAGCCATTTCCCCCTACCCCCCCCCCCCCCTTAGAACCTCAGCTTGTTTGCAAGGTCTCGGCTGGAATCTCAAAAAGGAGATTTACTGCCAAACCTAAGCTCCGAATTGAAACGGCCCTTTGAAAAAGTTGCAGATGGATTCAGTGGGCATTACAGCTTGCTTCAATAGGCTGCTTATTAAGCTACAATCTGTTTAAAGAATATTTATTTATGCAAGTTCCAATTAATGCTGTCCTGTGGAAAAAATTACAGGTGGGTTCAGGGGTAGGAGAGGACATTAGAGGTTGCTCTAAAAGCTATTTATTTACCGGTATGTAAGTTCGAAAATTGTGGCAAAGGTATCCTGTTCTTAAATGAGAAACAAAATACTGACATTTTTGTTCTTTTTGGAAATAAAAGGAAGGATTTTATCCCCCTTTTGAGTGTAAAGAGACACAACCCCCCCCCCCCCCCAAACCAGGCCTTTGACAGATCCCATGGTATAATAGCAACAGACCTATAGCTGCATTCAATTGATCAGCCACGGGTGGCTGGCATGTCCCGTTGCCTCCAAAATGAAAAGGTTTCTTTCTCTTTGCTCTTTCTGAAGAATTAAAAACTGATCTTCAGTCCATATTATGGAAGGAATTAGAAAAGGATCCTTAAATTTCATTTCCAAAGCTATAAGGCTTTGATATCATATTAAAATCCACTTTTGGAGAATTTGTGCGATGCTTTCTATGTGGATAATTATGGACTCTGTGCTGGATAATACATGCACTCGGACTGTACTGTTTTACATTACACTGCATGTTGTGATTCGTAAGGTTGTTATGCATCGAAACTCCGTTAACCGACAGAAAGCCAAGTTGTGTCAAGGATTAGAGATATAAATACTGACAATAATAAGAAGTATTAAATAGGTTCTGAAAGTCTATTCTCTGTTTCCTTTTTGAAGAAAGATAAAAGGTTTAGAGATGAAATACCCAGATTAGGGAGAAGCATGCAGTACCATTGACAATCAAATCCCAGCCAACAAAAGCATTTGTTTTGCTAGCTGCAGCATGTCTCTTGATCTGGAAATGTCGCAACTAATAGTCTCATGTCAATAAGATTCCTCAAAGCATGAAGCTAACACCTTGAGAAGGTAGTAACTTGACAAGGTTGTAGCTCCATGTTCAAAGCTGTTTAACTTGTGATTCAGTTTACACACACACCGACCTTTAGTCCAAAGGGTCAGGAACAGCCCATCCTTAAAGACACCCCTTCCCCCAGGCAAGCAACTTATCCTACCTTCTTTTTCAGAAACCCAATATACATGATACAGTAACCAGATTAACCATTTCCCTTACTTAGGATTCTCCTCACCCCCCCCCCCCCCGGCAACTTATTCCACCTTCCTTTTTCAGGAACCCAATATGCAGGGTACATTAATCAGATTAACCATTGCCCTTACTCAGAATCCTCCTCGCCCACCCACACCCCTTCCGGAGGGTCACTAATCAATAGCTGGGACTTCCAGTTAAGCTGCACCGATACTAGCCTAATGATACAGTAGCGAATATGGCCTAGTGCGTCAGAAATAGTCGAATTTAATATAAGAGAAACCTGGACAAATAACAAACCCCGATTCTCTTTAGAATAACCTTTGTTCAACCATTGTTTAAGCTCCATGGTTTTAACTGTTTCCAATGCAAAAAATTATCTTTTCATTACACAAAAAGACGAGCGGGGAACTAAGTAGACCTACAAAATTCTGACGTTTCAGTGACGTATCAGAGCGATGTCAACTTCATTAGCCTCCGTTTGAGCGAAAATGAATTATTGTAAGAAAAACAACGGTCGTATGCCGAAATCTTTGTAAGAAACATACAAAACAGATTCCAAATTTTGTCTACAAATATTTGATAAGTATAACTACCTGTACACTTATAGCATATGACTGCAATTTGTACGTAAAAAATTCCACAGTAGCGTGTGATTCCTCCAGATAGTCAGTGTATATAAGACATCCACTCACCAAAACTGCGCGGCACGTTGACGCCAAACCGGACGGTAGTATTCATATATGGTCCTACTCTGATTGCACTGGGAGGCGAGTAGTGTTCCTCCCCAATGTATCGCCGGTCCTCGAGGGGAGTCCCGGTGGAAGGTTGCGGTCGTATACAAAGCACGCTGAGCGTCACTGTATGCAGAAGGGTACTAGAGAGGCGCCTGAGTTGGTTCTCTGTTGTAGTTGACAGGATACATAGCCGACCAGAGACCTTGAACGCTTGGCTTCAATCTTTTGCTGCTTTATGAATGAATAGCGCCACCAATTTCAAAATCTAGCAACTTACAGAAGCATAGAAAAAGCCAAGAACACCTGTAAATTTGATGTTTATTTTAAAACAGGTGTTACGTGATGGCGCTGTGATTTCTACTGCATGCCCAATTGGAAACCTGCCATTTCACGTCTTCAGTCCGCGATCGGCAGTACAACAAGAATAAGCGATGTCAGTTTAATTTGATTACTTTAGATTAATCGAGAATACACAATTCGATTATCACAGGGTGTCACCTTCTGAAATGTATAATTTAAGATTAGAAAAATCAGGGACAATGAAATTTTTCTTCAAGTGATTAATCTTTTCTGTAAGGCAGTATGTGGTGGCCAATGACCAACCATGGGAGGGTAAACACTTCTTACATTTTCTATCCCTTCCATGTACACAATCAGGTTCTGCGGTCTGGCAATCGGTCACCCTACATCAGACCTCCTGACATCTTTTGAAAGTCAATTCTCTTTGGAACATTTTTCAAGTGTGCTGGTAGGCCTATGGACAACACTATACAGAATTTGCTTGGGTACGGGCGACCATGGCTAGGTAACCATATTTTTTTTCTGGATAAAAACGCACTTGGATACGCCGTCCTGAGGGACCTGACTCAGCTGGTTTTCCAGTTTTTTTTTCAAGGGAATCTACTAGCGTTCGCATGGTCAAGAATTTTTCAAGCCTGGGGCGGAGTGGAAGTTCTGCGTGGGGTGAAGCGACAGAGAGAGGCTTGCGCGCTAACAGGGTAACAGGTTGCCCTCGGAGCAGACGAAGTCTCTTCGTTCAGCTCATCGCTATACAAAAAAGGTTTGGTAGGCCAAGGGGGAGAAAGTGTGTGGGAGAGGGACAGGATGTGAAAATTCCCCCTTTCATTCAATTCCTAGAAAATCCGTAAAGGGCTGGTACATTGAATGTAATCATGGACTGGTGGTCTACAAGGCTCGTTACTTCGAGCAGGTATACTGTTGGAATCTCAGATCCGAAGCTTACCTGTGCTGTTGGACGCACAATGTCCTTTAACATTGGACACAAAAAATTTGGGGCCTCAAATGTGATTCTCCCCAAGTCACGAAAGATAAGGGCCTACGCGAACTTGATTTCACAGACAGTGAAGGTGACAGGATTTGGATTAGGGCGGGGGACTGAAAATTGTTGGAACACTATCAGAACGGAGCGACACCATCGGTTTGCGCCCATTTTCAAAATAATATGGGTGAAAGCACCGTCATATCACCGGAAATGGGCATTTTCGGGTCATGTATTTTGTAAAAGTAAATAAATCTGAAAACGTCACCTATACTAGCTCCCCATACATCTGAATGTAACTTAAACGAATTTTTCAGAAACGTCATTATTTCGGTCAAAATATAATCCGGGGCACGTTTCCCCCACGCACGCAGAGCGAACCGAACGTGAAGCGCCTCCTCCTGGTGGATTTCAGGGGCAAACCTCGGGTGGGCATGGGTGTCCGGAAGGGGGGCAAGGGGGAACTTGCCCCCCCCCCCGGAAAATCAAACTTGTGAAAAATTAATTAAAAATTGAAATAAAAAAATTAAAAATAAATCATCAAAATGTCTTCACTCACAGCGTCAGTTTCTACTCGTGAAATATGCGGACATTTGACCAGGGATAGCAAAAGAGAAGATGGTATGCTGAATAGTGCAATCGTAATTTGGGGACCATCATTCGTGATATCCATTGGAAATTTGTAATTGTAAAAACTATGCCAAAATTGTACTAGTTGTCAGGTATGTAGTGTGCATATGGCATCCGACTATTGATGAATGCGTTGGTCTTGGTTTGGTCCCGTGCTGATCTCCAGTGGCGACGCGCGGATGTACCTGGGATATACAAGGTGAATATGGGTGGTGGGGGGGGGGTATGATTCATAATTGGGTAACGGATATAGGCCTATATAGGCTGTTTGACAGTTGTAAGTTTTATCGTGTATAGGCGTGGGAGGCCGTGACCGAGAGGCAGATTTCCCTTCAACAATCTTTTACACTGAAAATTCTTAAAATCTAAAAATTACAGACATGAAATTCATGTTTAAGGGCTGGGAACATGTAGCTTATAACAATCGCCAAGTGTCGTTTCCGGCCATCTGGAGGGTTTGTCAGGCCTAAAATTTTCTTGTACGCTCCGCGCCAACCTATGGTGGCGCTCCGCTTAGATAGTGTACACAATTGAATCATCCATGAATGACCTTGCCCCCTCCCTTGTAAAAATTTCTGCGGACGCCCATGGGGGTGGGTGTCACCGACGAGGTCCCCCGGGCTTTGATGTTAAAGCATATCTCTGGGTAAAAAGTGAAAGTCCCAGGACAGGTTTATTATGTAGTTGAGCGAACTCCACGCTGACCTTACTTGGGGACAACTTGGGAAGCAAGATAATTATCTGCGGAGGCCATTTCCTGTCCCCATAGCGCCTTCAATATCTTCTGTAACGGCCCTAAATCAGTCTTGCTATTATTGGTGTGTAAAGCTTTTCACTTGACTTCTAATCTGCGAATTCATCATATACATCTCAGGAGGTTTCGTACATGGTACCGTAGTTCATTGCAGTCCTATAACTAACTTGTTAGCGATCAATTTATCGCTTGCAGTTCAATGCAAAGCTACCCGTACCTTGTTCAACTGTTCAATCAGTATATATGCCGTGTTTTCAGTTTCCATCAGTGTTTACAATAATCCCCGGCTCGATACTTTTCACCACAATGTACTCTAAACTAAACTAAACACTTTTAACCAGTACTTGAAAGGTTGCATAGACATCCGAACATAGGGATTTCACAGATCTGAGTAGCTTGAATTAAATAGGATTAATTGCTAATACCAGCGAGCTAACAGTTCCCTGCTAATACTTATATAGCTCAAGCCAGTAGAAGTTTTCACCAACACTCATGGCGTGTCCGTGTCCTCGTCTGAGAGCCGCAGCCAACTTTGTCAGATCCAGTAAAACTTGGTCTCTCGGTTTATACGGGGTCTTCATTGATAGCACCAACACTTCAAAATGAAAGGGGGGAGGTAAGAAACAAAGAAAACTGTTAGAAGGATTTCCTCGCGTAGCGCGAAATGAAGCTTTGGTTTTGCTGTTGGGGTCCATGAGCTCGTCTTAGGGCCCCTTATGGAGCCCAGGGGAAAGTCCCCGGAAGCTCTGTGGGTTTAAGTATATCTTTGGGCGTAACATCGAGTCCTAGGATAGGTATACTTAAGTGGATTTTGATTTATCAGATGGGGTCCTGGGTCTGCAAAGGTATTCTGCTCGATTCCATGGGATAGAAGTCTTGGTGGGAGTCCAGATGCCGGGGGGATCACAGAAGCCGTGAGATTTCAGTATATCTCTCGCTGAAAAAATTATCTCTCGGGATAGGTATCTTTGGTTCAGAACTGGGGACGCATCTGAACTCTGGAGGCAAATCCTTAAACGGGGAAATGTCCATGTTCCCTACGGTGCCGCCTCCGGGTCTCTTCGAGTTTCGAAGGGTGTAAACAGAGAGCAAATAGACTGGCGTCCCCTTCTTGACTTGTGTGTGTGTGTGTGCGTATGTGTGTGTTAAAAAAGATGTGACTGAAAAGGGGGGTAGATGAGCACTGTTTAACAAGGTGTTTCTTGATTGGCTATCGTTAGCAAGTTAAAAAAATTCCTTGTTAAACAGTGCGCATCCCTCCCCCACCCCCCGCAAAAATTAAAACAATGAACTTCCCGATCTGGGCCCGTGTTTATCCGCTTACCCTCCAATATAGCCGTCGCTGTGATCATGAAAAACTATACCACAAGTTAGAATTGCCTACAGCATTGTAGAAAGTTGTTGCCATGATACCGTTGTAGCATCATATCTTCATTGTTTAAAGGGGCAATCAAAGTTTGACAAAGGATGTATTGATCTTACGTTCCGGAACCTCGTTTTCCCTTCTGAACTGATTTCCAACCAGAATAAAGAGACACAGAAGAGGTCGTTCAGGTTACAAACACTTTAATTTTGTGTTTGCTACTGTTGAATGAATTTTTTTTTAATATTTGTCGGGTAAAAAAGTTCTACCCAAATGCAAGACTACAGAACCTCACTATACACTGTAGCCCAGCGGTTCTTAAACTGGGGTCCGCGGACCCCCAGGGTTCCGCGACTACTACGCAGGGAGTCCGCGAAGGCCTTAGCCTCAAGTGAAAATAATACCAATAATACACTGATATAACCTCAGTATTTCAGTTCTGTATTCATTATATTGAGGAACAGCACGGGGAATAAAAGATTTGATTCTTTAGTTATGGAAAGTTTAGATTAGATAGAAGAGCTTCGATGAGATGAGATATTTCACCTACCCCTCCTACCGCATATGCATGGTTGCGGTAACTTTAAAACTGTTTTAAAGACTTGTAGTTACAAAATTTTCCCAGAGCTAAGCTAACGGGCAAAGCCAACGGATTCCGCAGACCACAAAATATACAGATAAGGGGTCCGCCGATCTACCAAGTTTAAGAACCCGCTGCTGTAGCCAATAACAACGTCAGACCGTGATCACTTGTACATTTTGTCGGTTTTAAAATCAATGAGCAAATGTGGTGCAGATTTAAGTTGTCAAATAATTGTTAAAAACAAACTCAGATTGTTCCTTTCAGTTGGTAATAGCCTGGATTCTGTTGCCTGTGGTCGAGGTTGAGAGGCCAGGGATCCATTGTGCCCCGTAGCGAAGGTAGATGGTTTCGTCAGGGAGGCCTAAAAACCTTTACAAGGACTTGAAGGGGAAGTTTAAGCAAAAAAATTAATTTTTATGTGTAAAAGGGGAACCAAATCTACACAGTGTGATGAAAGTTCCATTCAAATCGGACATGTATTTCTCGAGATATCACGAAATGAAGCTGGTAGATTTGTGCTCCAAAGTGAGTTTGGGGGCAGCAGAGCTTAAGTTATATCACTTCCTCACATTGATAAGGAATGCTTTGTTTCCCTTTGTTTTATCAGACTGTTGGGTTGACCTTGATGTTTAGAGGAATAGGATCTCCCTGTTGGGGATGCAAAGTTTGCAAAGTTTTCCTGCCACTTATGCGACCACATTTTAATAATATGGGATTGTTGAGAAGAAAATCAAGTTTAAATTTTAAAGAAAAACAAAAGAGTGCACACTAATGTGGGGAAATGATGTCATATGTGCTTGCTTCAAGTTCACTATTTGTTGAAAATGTGAAAACTTTAAGTGCTCATATCTCGAGAACCACACATCGGATTTCAATGCAAATTTCACCAAAATGCTTAGAATAAGCACCCTTCTAA
Source organism: Holothuria scabra (assembly GCA_037179385.1). NCBI lineage: Eukaryota > Metazoa > Echinodermata > Holothuroidea > Aspidochirotida > Holothuriidae > Holothuria > Holothuria scabra. Next base: position 64,417,234 of record CM074179.1, on the reverse strand, counting down.
CATACTTACTTTTTTACCCGACAAATATTAAAAAAAAATTCATTCAACAGTAGCAGTTGTGACCTTATAAACCCTTCTTTTAAGTTACGAATGGGTGCATGATCTTGAACTTATTTTTTTCTCTTGTAAAGCTTCTTTGATACAAATCCGTATCAGAGTTTAAGAGTGTTATGAGTACATGGCCTTGAAGAGAGTCTCTGTTTTCATAACATTGAAAGGTTCACATTTCAAAACATTGACAAGCATTTGTTTTTCTTTTTAATACACTTGAAGTTCCAGGTATAGGCCTACTTGTTCCCCCTTTTAGATTAGCGAACTTTGCTCTCAAGACAACATTTTTCAATAAAAATTCAATTTTGAAATCAGCCTCGTAGAAAAAAAAAACAATTTTGAAATGTTGCCAATTATAGTGGTGTTTTGTTTCGTTTAGACCAGTGCTTCTCAACCGGGGTCCAAGTGCACCCCCAGGGGTGAATTCGAAATGCTCGGGGTGAAATTTAGAACATTAGGGAACTGAGGGTGAATTATAAAAAAGGGGGGAATTTTGTGAATAGGGGAAAATTTGCATGAATTGAGTTTTCATACTCAGAATTGAAAATTCATAGCGTCATTTGACAGGTAGCCATCAGTCAGAATATAGCGTGACATAACTGTACACAGTTGGTGCTTAGAGAGATATTCTAAAATTCAGCTCTGTAGTTATATGCTTAGGTGTAAATTTTTGGCCTGTGCTCTTTAAATATAAGTTTGAAAAAAAACCTAACTATAGCATGTTCTAGTTTTTAGCAATTTGATGTTTTATAGTACTAGGGGTGAATGGCGGAAAAATATTTTTCCCAAGTGGGGAAGTGGGTCATAAAGGTTGAGAAGCACTGGCTAAGACTATTTACTATAGTTTTTTCTCTCTTTTACATGAAATACAAGATAGCGCAGATTACATTTTTATAATAACCTAAGTAATGAACAGGAGAGAAAAAGGGTAGTCCAAAAATTCTTAAAAGCCTCAACAAGTAGATCCGCTCTCAGAAATAACAAAAACAAGTAATGAAGAAAGAACATCAATAACAGAATATTGCACAAGTTAAGTGAAATATTGTGAAACCCTTAGGATCACTTAATCACATAAAAATAGCTTTTAAATAATTATTGCGAGATTGTTATTTTGTCCTGACAAAGAATTCCTAATAGTATTTGCTCTATAACGAAGGCTTGCCTTGTATCATGATGCATGGTCCCCTCGGGCGTCAATAAACACTTTTAAAGGGGTCGTATTTTGCGCGAAGATGGAAGTTATCGCGGCGTTAGCGGCAATGCTTGCGCGATAGCGCGAGCACTACGGCGTGGGGTCCAGAGGCCCGCTTGCGTTCTCCACATCAGAAACCTTGTTCTTCTCCCATGCAGGTTCTCCATGGAGAACCAGATCCAGGACCAACTTGAAGTATATGTATCATTTTTACACAGAAATATTTACGCAAAAAACGTCATGATACTTTCCAGAATTTTTGTCCTTAGATATCGACCTGTCTTGCATCTGAATCTAGGAGTCAATGTACGTATGTGCAAACCCCACCCACTGAAGCAACATAATACTTATGCAGACTCAGACTTAAAGGTCAAGAGCAGTCCCCTAATCTTACATAAAGAGCAGTCCCTTAAACTTACTTTGAAGCAACATCTAAGTCTCACAATTTGCTTTTTATTTTTCTTCAAAGTATCTCTCGACATATTTTCGGACTTCAGTTTTTCGTATTCATGGGAAAGCACACAGTAACTTTTATTTAATTTTACACTTGAGGACGAAAATTGTTTTCACATGACTCTCAACAGCCAATCATGAAACAGAACAGTTTACTACAGTACTTCAAGTTGTGCAGTCTACAACAGTACTTCAAGTTGTGACGACTGCTCTTGCCCTTTACATTTCTCATGCAGTCTTTGATTTTTAGTAGGGATAGTCAATTTAACGGTTGCATTGTTGAACAGACGGAAAATTACCATATAAAATTATACACCCTCATCACCATGCTAATTATGTGCAGCTGGTGCAGTGAGCATTGATCCATTACGTACACGTTACCAGTCTGCATCGTTATATTTTTAATCAACCATTGAGTACACCCCAACTACATATTTATGTGATACAAACACTATAGGCTCTCGATCTGTCATACAGTGGCGGCAACAGGAGCATTTACAGCAACATTCAGTGGCGTAGCCACGGGTTGGTTTGGGGGGTTGACCCCCCCCCCATGACTCAGCCTTGGAATGCAAAGACACCTAAAGTAACGGGTTTTTTCTCTCTCCCCTTAGAGTTTTCCCTCATGTTGTGCCACCCCCTTCCCCCATGACACAAACCTATTTACGCTACTGGCGACATTTTGAGTCTTTTTCCCGCCCATTCGCGTCCTGAACCAAGTATAATGTCATGAGACATCCTTTTTCACTGGAAGATGTTCTCAAACTTCAGAATTCCCAGATGTTTTGCTACCCACTCCTACCGAGCTTTGTCCCCATGAAATCCACCATTGAATCAAACGGGATACCTCAGAACAAGCCCTTGACTCTTAGAATGTTGTTGTACAGTGGTCTTAGATAACACTGTGTAGAAACAACGACCTTTGGTTGCTGTGCAATCTTAGATTTGCCAACAAGAAAAACAGATTCTTCAGTTCAAACGTTTCACTTTGCCTTACATAGGGAACCGAGAATCCAAAATTTTCTCCACATTTTCAAAACTTTGCAGAACGAGGGCAGAAATTTCGGTTTGCGGGCCGTAAATCACGTCCCCAGAGAAATCGCGTTCACAATTAAATAAAAAATTCGTAAAATTTGGGTGCTTGCCCCCCTACCCCGCGGAGCGGACTCGGTTTGTTCACTCCCCCTTTAAGGCTTCACAAACCACTTGGTGGGGATATGACTGACCAAGGAATATGCCCTACAGTCTGCTACGCGGGCAACCCCCCACCCCCACCTCACCATCCGGAAAAAAGTTTAGCTACGCCACTGATCAATGATTTTCTTCTCACTTGATTCAGAAACATAATACCCCTCAAACAACAGCATTTTTTTTTTTATTTTTTTTTTATTTTACGATTATAGGCCTTTTTAACGTTTTTATGAAAAATGCTTCTGACAGTTGCTATGATATCACCTTAGATAACCCGGGATGGGCCATTTCCGGTGATCTCGGGCGTATTTTTGGCCGAATTTTTTTTTGTATGTTCCGCGCCAACTGATGGTGGCGCACCGCTTAGAACGTGACACCGACTGTATCCCCTCCCCCACCCTACTTTCAAAGACGAATCCCCGCCCATGACTGCACACTTTGCAACGCGTCTGAACAATCTCTGACACCGGATTATATAAGAACTGGAGAAATAAGCTACCCAACCTTTGTAACGATTGCCCTTTTAATCCAGTAGGCCTATTCAAGGAACAACATACTAAGCAGTCACCGCGCAATGCACAATTCACAATGTAGTCAGTGGGCACGCTCACTGCTATCGGAGCACCGGTGTTTGCAATTATGTATGCGCTTACACGCGTTACCATGCACATGATTCGATGATTGTGAGCTCTCTGGTACAATGTTGCTAACCGTGCCTCCAATGACGTCACCATTTTGAGACGCGTTCACATACGTTTTTTCGCTTGCGAATTTCAAATGGGCTGAGCCTGGCCTGTAATTGGGAATTCAAAACGTCCTTTTTCGGTATTTATGGACATAATTTAGTAGGGAAATCTTTCACTTTATGTCAAGGTGTACCCAAACTTACCGAGAAACTTACTTTGGCCGTGTCATTACCACTTTAATGTTTTGTAGCTAGCCTATTTTCCATCAATTAATATAGGCCTAAATAAGCTAGACTGAGCCTCAGGCCCAGGTTAGTACTTCGTAGTAGCAGTCTCGTCTTCACAACTCAAAGTCTTTATTCACTTACTTGTATGCTGCAGTGAAATTTTTAAGTTCCTGCTCGCACTTCACTTTGATAGCCCTTATATCCAGAGTGTTCTCATTAGGTCTATGCAGGCAATTGTTTTCAATCCAAAGTTGCTGTTACTGTTAGTCCTAGTAGTATGAAATTTAAAGTCTAACCTAGGGCTAGACTTGAAATCTGAAGCTGGTTAACGGTATGTAGGCTAGGTCTGGGGCTTATGCATGGCTCTGAGACCTACGCCATTCATAATCTTGAGTTATAACCCAAGATATTAAAATGTGGGTGACTAACATTAGGTTATGCATAGGGCCTACCTATCTTACATATTAGTGCCCTTGAAACTTGGCGGTTCTGAAGCATCGCTAAAAAAAAAAAGTATGTGACAATTTCCTTTCCACGGGCTAGGATTCGCCACAGGCCAGTACGCAGAAAAGGTTTGTGTGTCGGCGGGAAATCTTCTAACGCCACGCGTTCAACATGGCGCACACGCCCAGTTTTTTAATTGAGACGCACTTGATGTGCATATCAGCTCGACACACATGAAGTTTGCCGTCGCGTCAAGATGGAGAATACGCCCAGCTAGCGCCTGAATAATAACAATTACGCACTTGTCTAAAGCGTCCCCGAAAGCGCCCTACTTTTATAATCGTTGCGTCCATATCCGTATCAGTTTAGTGTAACGACCAAGCTCGTTGTTTTTTCATAGTGTTGCAAGGGGATAACAGCATCTTAAAAAATAAATTTGTTTCAAAATCTTAGATAGGCCTACTGGATTAAAAGGGCAAGCGTTTCAAAGATTGGGTAGCCTATTTCTCCAGTTCTTTTATAATCTGGTGTCAGAATTTAAATATCCAAATGATGTTTTTTGGAATAAGGGGTTCCACGAACTTGATTGGTCGGTGCCATATTCTTTCCCCTCGCAATCTTACGAAAAAGAAACTTCCATCCCTTGGAACGAAAATAAATCGCTTCCCTTGGACTTCAAACAGGAATTTCAAAGGATTGTGGCATGGAGTTTTAGTGTGGTAATTTTTGTCAAAGACATTCTACTGTAGCATAAAAACAGCACAGATAAAACTTCTAGCACATAAATAGTTCAAGTTCTGTAACCAACTTGCGCACATGTTAGCGATGAGATATGCAACTCCGTGGATTGTCCTCTTGTTTTTCATTTTCTTTCATTTCTAAAGTATGAAATGTCACTCAGTGTTCCAGGATACGCATCCCTAAACATTGAGTTGGTTTGTGAAATTCACAAATTCGCCAAATTTATCCAAATCTGCAAAGTTTTCTTCAGATACGCCTACTTATTGACAAATGGTGGAACTTACACAGTCGCAATGTCCTATACATTCAAATAATTGATTCACGTATGAAAATTTAACTATTCAATTTGGTTTTCTCAAAAATTCATGAACAGACACCTTACAAATTTTTTACACAAAATTACTAAAAAATCTCGTAGGCCCTGTGCGTTGTACTAATTAACGATTTTGCCAATTATATGCATTATCATATTATAGTACCAGGCTTCTTACTCTGGTTAAATTATCGATATCAAAAATATGTCAATTTAAGAAACTGTCATTACTTGCGGTAATGAAGAGAAAAGTATGATCTTGATTAGAAATGGTTGATCAAGATTTGTCTCCTTGGCATTTGAAATCAACCACTAGCTGGCAGAAGCTTGTACCTCTCAGACCTCTGAAGTCAGTTACCCCCTTCCATCAGTGAAAATTGTCTGCTTAAGCCAGTAGAACAATTATCCCCGTAACCTTGAGCTACATTTGGTAAATGATTTTAATCGAGGACCGCTACCATTTTTCGGGAAAAACTGTACATAACAGTGCCCAAATTGTTCACTTCACCTCAATGGCATACAGCGTTCGGACACCATCGCGAAACATCAACCTAACATTGCATTTGATTTACTTATGTCATAACGTTTGATGACTCTGCACGGAATATCATGCGACGAATTTATAATCCTTTAGTAACATTGCACTGTAGACAATGTTTTTCTATAATGTGTTTTTGAACTTTGCACTGTGATGAGGCACTGAAAACAAATACAGCAGTCCAAATAATCATTACTTAATTTAAAGGGCCTCAGCTTTGGTTAGTGTAGTCTTTTGTATTACATGAATGTCTCTTGAGAATCATGTGATCATATTTTTGTCCCTGGATTTTGAAATTTTGGAAACATAAGTCCTTCATTTTTCTTGGATAAGTTTATTAAGAGTCCTTATGTATCATAAATTATTAGCAAAAATGCCGGACATTGGAGGGGTAAACGACTACGGCTATGGTACCTTTTATTTTTATGTCATTTTTATAATTTCATGATACATTACTTTTTATATCGTAATATTGTATGACATTTCTATGTTATTACATTAAAATATTCCGTTCCATCTTGACATTGATGACATTTTTTTTTATTCTTCATTTTTGATACCGTAATTTTACATTTTACAACACTCTGTTGTATCACAATCTTTAAAGATTATTTTTTTCATTATATAAATATTATTATATTTATGTTTTACATTCTATGATATTTAAAGAAAAGTGTAAACACATGTCATGTTCCGGGCATCCTCCTAAAAAATACTAAACTTAGGTTCCCTTCTGTTTCAAATTTGAATAGTGTAAGTATGACCGAGCGCCAAAGTTAACATGTTATGAGCGTTGTGATTAGCTAAGGGTACATGTCAAAGATGAATCTACCAAGGCCTCTTGCTATTGTAGATGGATCACTTTGCCTTCCTGTTTAACTAGTATGTTTTATTGTCTTAAAATTGTTACAAAATAATTGCTAATCTTGCCGTATGTGACACCAGATTCGCAAGTAAGATCGATCAACTGCAATGCAATTTTCTTTTCTTTCTTAAAATTCTGAATTTTCTCCAATACAAGCTCCATATTTGTAATTATTTGCTTGAAACCTATAACATCTTCAAAATAATATTCCTACCGATAGTAGTTTATGATACATCAGGACATTGAATAGACATAATTATACAAGGGAAATTGAGGAATTACAAACCAAAATTTCAAAATCCGAGGACGAAAATGATATGCGATAGATTTCACTAATTCACCTAAGATTGACTGCTTATGCCCTTTAATGTTGTCAAATATTTGCCTGGACTTGCATTCGTTGTAAGTGCCTGCCTTATCACAGTTCTAAGTTAAAGCAGGCATACAGACTTAGACAATGTCTAGTTCAACGCTGCATAATGTTTAAATTCTTCACATTTACCACGTATGGCAAACGGTCATGATATAGATGTTGGTACTACTACATGAATGGCACTTAGTATAACATTTTCTTCTGTTGCTAACATCTAGTAACAAGTTCAGTATAAAGGCTAAATTCTTTCGTAAGGTAAGTTGATTAGTACTTTAGAAAAATAACTTTATTATTTCAACGTCTACTTTCTATTGAAACGATGGCATTTAAATTACCTTAATATGCTGAAAAATAAGCTTTCAATATTGTTGAAGCAACCTGCATATCGACTATGAAGAGGTGCCGCAGTAGCCCTGCATGTGAAACATCTACTCTATTACCTTCCGAGAAGCTATTTAAATTTGTAATGATTTTCAGAAGAAAACAAATTGCTATTACATTTCTTTCTGAAACAGCATTGCATAAAGTCGGTTGATGAAGAGTTATATATGGTAGATGGGCACAATTTAACAAGGTGTTTCTTGATTGGCTGTTAACATTGTATTATATCGATTGTATTCTTTGTTAGGGTTAGAGATTAGACTAGCGACTAGGGATACCTTTAGCCTGTTAGGAAATTTCTCGTAAAAAACCCTTATTCAAAATCCATACATGGGCCATGTATGAAAAATTATATCTGGCCCTTATCTGGTCCAGATATGGAATTTGTATCTGGTTTTAATAAAAATTGGGCAGATATAACTTGATAACATAAAGGAATATATTGCCCATATAAAATATTTTATGGCTCAAATTTTATATGGGACAGATATGGTCTATATATGGCAAATCCATACATGGGCCATTTATGGAAATTTATATCTGGCCCACATCTGGCGCAGATATGGAATTTGTATCTTGGCTTCGACAAAAATTGGGCAGATATACCTTGATATAACATAAAGGCAAATATGGCCCATATAAAATTTGATATTGCTCAAATTTTATATGGGACAGATATGGTGCATGTATGTCTCATATGGGGATTTTATATCCAGGCCATATCAGGACCATATATGTCTGCATCTCAATTTATTGGTGCCACTCCCTTTATTTAAGGGTATTGTGACATGATGTCAGTCAAAATTCCTGAATTTACTTGGTAGTTAAGGAGCAAGGTCTCCTAAGGAAGAATCCGTTGGAATTATGTCAATATCTTTTACCGTTCTCAAGATATATCTCTTCAAAGTTTTAATGTTTCTGAAGCAACTTGTTGGTTATGCAAAACTGGTGATGTTGAGTGTTGCACAGTGATGATTTTTCTTTTGTTAACCATACCTTAATTATCTATTAATTACTCATCAGATAGTTTATAGTTTAAAGTTGAATAAACATTTTATAACATTGGCTTAAGTATTTAAAGTTGTTAAATTACTTTATAGTGAAGAACAAAACTGCTTTGAAATTTCTTCTTTTAAATGTTTACACTGCATTGTTTGTTTGAAGTACCGTATACGGCGATATCAAAATATAAAATTTGTAGATGATTTTTCACAGTTTACTTCCTTAATCATAAAAAAGTAAAATCAGGCTCTAAATTCTTGGCCAGCGGTTTTTCTCGGTTTGGGTCGAAAATCGTAAGACCTCCCGGGACCAAAGACATGTCTGTTCCATGGCGGTCAGACCACCCACCTGTCGGTCCGAGCTCAGAGAGGCCGACTTCGTTTTCGGACGGTCTCCGTTTAGACACGGTTCTGGACGGTCTAAGCACACCTTTATTTGGAAGTTCCAAGGCCTAAAATTCCGACTTGCTGGAGGTTTTTCCAACTGAATGGAGGCACCGGACCTGTTTCGGGCAATACGAATACATACTAAAGGGTGATTGAATGTATTTCCCTTAAGTTCTCTTTACCTGAAGTAAACAAAAGGAATAGCACCAAGACTAAGGTTGTTTAAAAACAACGTGGTCCGAAAATCGGATTCTCGCTTCCACCTGGTTTTTTTTTATATGAACTATCCCTCCATTTTCTCATGGTTTTTAAGTTCGTACCTTCTCTTTGTCATTTCCGACAGCAAAATACGCAGGGCAACATCCAGGATCTTTCGATAAATGGGAAGGACGGTTTGGTTTATTGTTGTCTAGTGGAAGAGCTCTAAGGGGAGAAGCTGTCCCCTTCCCTCGCTACAAAAATGTTGTGCAAAAAGTCGGAATGAAAAATGGTGCTTTATTTGACATGTTTTTTAGCATACCTTTGTTTTGCCTAGTGTATTGTTTTTTGTCCCTAAAGTATTACGTATATAGGCCTACAATAAAGATTATGATTTTTAATTGCAAATCAACGAAAGGAAGTGCATCAAGGCTGTGCTCCAGAGCAGTGTCGTATTCAGGATTTTTCAAGTAGGAGCATCTAGTATACTGGTATATTGTGAAATCGCTCAACTCTACATTCTCTGCGGAGCGCCTCTATGGGTTATTGCTGAACGTAGGCCTACAGAAATTCTTTGGAAACTCGTGATCTTTAAGATGCTCGTGAATGACATCATATTTCCCATGTTTACAAAAGCAAGGCCTTACACAGTGATCAACGTGGAATATTACTGATCTGAGGCCTTGCGTATAAGTCTTACAGAGGAGGATGTTTCCTTACTTATGTCTAAAGTTGAGAATTTTCAGTGAACCGGTTAAGTTTTCTCCTATTTCCCGAGACATTTCCTTCAATAGGTCACTACCCCAAAGTTGCTATTTTTGTGCCATCTCATGTAATTTTGATGGGTCAGTACTGTGACATTTGATTAACGAAGGTAGTCTGGTAATCGATCAACTATAGGCACTGGGTGGGTTGTCTGTGGTACGATATTAATTTGGGGCGCTTGAACGACGTTTACAAACCGTTGAACGTGATCAAGCAGGCATATAATCAACGTACCATGTAAAGCTTATGGTACTTTTAAAGTAATTTTTTTTTATTTCTTCCTGGTAGGGGTAACCAGAGGGCCTGATGGCCCCTATTTGCCCCTTTTGTCTATGCCAGTGAGTTTGTGAATTTAGTTGCCCTCCATGTTGCAGCATGGGGCTAGCATCCAGTGACCATTGGCATTAAAACAGTGGTACAGTATGCGTCCTCTTTTGATTTCATGGGGGCTGTAAGAGCTCCCTGCTCTTTGATGTCATTAACATAAAATACTCACGATGAAATCTTTGCACAAAAATATTAAATACTTTCATCTTGAAGAGACAATCAGAGTGTGGTAGAGAAAATTAACCTCTTGATCCATGACTCCGTATCCCTGTCTAAACTCATTTACCAGAATATAGAGACATTTACAAAACTTTCACGTATGAAGAAACGGTAATTACTGTGTTAATTGCTGTTAAATGAGTATCTCTAAGGTCTTCATGCGACTATTCAATACCGCACTGGTTTACTAACTCTCAATATTTGTCGGGTAACAAAATTCCACGTTTGAACAACATGGCCTCCTCTACACGACGACCATTCATAGAGTTAGTAGACCGTGGTGACACAACATGAATATCTATGAGCGAATGAGCTTTTTTTTTATAATGTTTCCAAATTCGTTAGATAGGAATTACACTCCCTATAACTTATTACGCCGTCAAATATAATACATTCCTAAGGGTACATAGCTTGACCGATTCATGTAACGATTTAGAAATACATTGTTTTGACTATACCGTACCCAAGCTGGTCGTGCGTTGCGGAATGGTGAATAGCTGCCGAAGCACCAGTTTGTTGTGCAGTAACAAATAAATGCATTCTAGACCACTATCATGTAGTTAATTTTGGTTGGTCACACATTAGGAGATAATGAGGAATGAAACACAATTACCTGGGCAAACATTAAGATATCCAGTGAGAAAATTGTTTAAGATCAGATTTGCTTCTATTTATTACAATAACTCTAAGTGTTTAGCAAGTAAAACCTCATGGAATACCTAGAAACGTTTGCCGTGACGATTACAGAAAAGACGACAAAGCCCATCAGCCCAGGAAGAATTCGTCAAGGCGATATACTCCTTTCCATTAAGGACGCTTCTCCTTTTTTAATCCCATTGAGGACTGGCAACGTCTAACCAGGGGGTTGCTAAAGACTCCTTGGCCTGTACTTGACAAGCCATAGAGCGTCTAGACTGACAGATGTAATGATTGTTGGACCTTATATGTTGGAATAAGCTGTTCACACATCCCACGTTTCATTTGCCATGTAGGAAGTCGAATCTTCTTTCTCATCCATATAAGGTGATAACATTTAACGTTTATTAAAGACATGGATGATCCGTTGAATATTGATATATTTCGGAATTTTGAAAGTTTTCAAGGAATTTGACTATTTGCAACCAGGGAGCTGGAAGAGCTCCCTGATTCGACTAGTCTCTCGAAGCATTTCACATAGGCATATTGAATTATGATCTCGATCATTCGTTGTTGGCTTTAAATCAATGTACGGTTGTGGTGCAGAATTATTGTGTAAAAATTGTTGAAAAACTGACTGTCGCTTTAACGGACCGATGTTCGGCAGATCTGCGAAGAGGAGGCAACGAAATTTACTATTTATTTAAAGTGTTTATTTATCATATCAGTTTCTGCATGAAGTGATGAATATAATTATGTACGGATGTTATTACGAACCTAAGGATTTATAAGTGATAGCTGCATTTAATAAGGCAATCCTTTAACAAAAAAAGTAGCAGTGTATTTTTATTTGTCAAATAAGTTTTCGTTTCGATGTTTTTTCACCTATAGGATTTTCCAAACGTTTCCATTAGATGCACTCAAAAACCCTAACGAGTGCTGTAATCGACACTTCAAATACACTGACTCTAGAGTAGCCTACACAAATAAGCTTTATAGTTTGCTAATGATATTATGGACAATGAAATTCAAGAACTCCTTTTCGATGTGTTTGCAATTCGTTTAATTGTCTTCTTCGTGGGAAAATATTTCAAGTTAAGAAATAAATTCATCTTCTTTCACTTCTGCAATTTTGATACAAAGAGTTTACACAAGTTAGGAAATTTATGCAACATGTACGTGCAAATTAATATTGTTCAGGCACATTCTTTCTTTCAGTATTTTTTCCAATTTATTATTTTGCTGCTAAATATAAATATCGACCAAAAATTACACATCGGTAACAAATAGGCAGACGATCGCATAAATAACAGACAACAATCCTTTTATACAATGATTTACAAAACAAAAGTGAACAACTTTTGAAGCTTGATTTCAACTTGGTTTGTCCTTTTTTTAAAAAAAAAGGTCTTGTGAATTGATGTTTTTGTGCGTGCCAGGTATGCATTTAGTAATGCCTTTCATTTGCTTTACATAAAATTTTTGTCTCTTAACAGTGGCGGCTGAAGCATAAAAATTTAGGGGGGACAATCAGTCAACAAGTTGGAATGGTTGGACTCGTGAAACGAACCCTATGTGCGCGTAGCGCACATCACGAGCGCGAAGCGCGAAGTCCCACTGGCGTGGGTCCAGGGCCTGCCTTAGGGCCCTGGAAGCTCTGAGATTCTACAAGTTCTCTCGTACAATCTAAGCCGTTTTTGGAACATTTTACGGTGAATTCAATGAACAAAAAGGTGGGAAATATTTGCGTTCACAGATAGCCTATAGGCTATTTCTTGGAGATCAACAGTTGCATTGATATGTTTGTAATTTTGGTTTTGTGAAAATCATTTTTGAAATCCAAAGGAAAAGAAGCGCAGTTACCTAACTACTCTAAAATTAGTTGCCTCCCTGTACTCGCCCTTGGTTTGGTACTGCACCTGTAAGTTTGTTTTGATTTTGTATTTTAACTGAAGGTCTATTTCTTGAAATTATTGTACTTTCACCGGGAATTCATTTCAACCTTCAACCTGGTGTAAATTCATTAATGTTTACCTTGGAATCAGTCTGAATCTGCCTATGCAGACCTGTCTGATCAGGATGAATCCGAACTTCTGAACAATGTGTAGGCTACCTCGGTATAATACCAAGGTAGCTTACTCTTCCAAAGTTCCAACCGGACGGTCATGTACCTACGCACACGTCATGCGAACGGAGCTACCATTCGGCGATTTTCCCAAAGATGATACGTTTCGCTCATTTTTGGCGGATTCCGGATTCCAATCTGTTAAAATAACTAGGTTTGTGGCGGTTGAGGTTCTTGGCAAACACATTTCAAAGTTAGGTCGCAGGTTTCTGTAGGTTTCGACTGCTTGTGACCTTTTATTGCAATAGCATAGTCTAGAATCTAGATCGTTGTTTGTTCCAACGTTTAAGCTGTTTATTATTATTTCTTCAAAATAATACACCTCCAGATCATGGGGGAGGGGTGATTACATAGGTCATTCCCAAGTCAAATATCGGGGGGATATATCGCATTATCCCCCTCCCCGGCGCGATTTACGCCTATAGGGACGATCATAGTAGAATCTCATAAATGGAAACTGCTGTGATAGCCGTCTTATGAACACTGCTTATGATGAAGTCCCTCTCTCTTTTGCTGACTGAACCATAGCCAGTACAATTAAACTAGGGCTATTTAACTATGAGTATGACTTTTTACCACTTTATTAAATACTAGACCTATAGGTCACAGGCATAGAGCATGGTTACAGGGGACCGTGACAAGAATCAGCCAAACAATGGCAGAACATAGGCGAATCAATTTCGGTTACTCTGTTCGGTGGTGGGTTAACTACAGTCTCAACTTTGAATTGGTTCAAGGCTCCCAAGTTTCTCTTACTTCTTCTCTGATTTTTTTGGGGGACGTCCCCTCGCTAAGAATTTTAGGGGGGACGTCCCCTAGCCAAGAAATTTAGCCCCCCCCCCCCCGCGCGCTTCCGCCGCCAGTGTAGGCTCTTAATTCTAGCATCCTCTGTGTCAGTTACAATTTCATAATAGAAAACGATTGAATAACTCAATTGAATCAGCTTTGACGAGCAAAGGTGTCGAAAAAGTTTCGGAGTTTGCTCGAGAAATACTGAAAATATTTGCTCATGTTAAAGTGGACCTACGAGATCTCTGACAACTCTCAACGACAAAGAACTAGCTTTGATACATGTTCTTCACACAAAAATATAACGAGGAATAAGCTTTCTGGCGGAAAAGAACTATTAATAGGGTATAAAACAAAAACAATTAAAAACAGTTACAGTTACTCAAACGACTGTAGAATATGCAATCATCGTTTTCTGTGTAGGTAGTCACTGGCACTTTATGAATATTTATGTATCAACTGCTTTCTAGATCGCATAGACCACACTGTCAAGATGCAGTTAGTGTATACTGATACTGTACGTACACAATCGAGTGCCATATTTTCATTAAACTAATCAACGACGAATGTTAGGCTAGGATGTGCTCGCTGTACGAAAAATATATACCTATAGGGCCTTACTGTACAGGTTCTTACCTGTAGTCTAAACCTATGCTACCTTGCTGTGTCAGGTAACTCCCCCCCCCCCCCCCTTCCAGTTAGGATTTAAGGTGAGATTTTCCTCCTTTTTCATGTTATTGTGCAACAACTTCGAAGGCGTGGTTAACGTTTCTTACTTCAATAATATAGGCCTATGCCTAACCTTACGTACACCATAGTTATTATAGCTTTCCCTGGTTGGGAAACTCCTTGCGTACACTGTGTATGCACAGACGTAGAAGCTGTATGTACGTTCATCGTTTTTGTAAAGTGCGTCCGTAACTGTCCGTAGAAGCATGTTGAGCTCTTCTAAAAATTTCATCACGTGACTTTGAAGATGCAACACGATCGATCGGTAGCGATAGGGTTCCATTGAGTGATGTACTGTTTCTGCTGGGAAGTGACATTAAAGTTGACCAAAGGGCAAAAAGGGAACTGCAAACGGTCTCCTAATCAGTAAGTTTTTAAGATTTTTGAACAAATGAAGAAATCCTATGTTCTCGGGTTTCATTTCTCTTTTTAAGCGTAAAGTACTGGTTCCGAGGCCTGGCGTTTGGAGACCTTCGGGTGAAGTAGACCTGCCGTATTACGCTAGGTGGGCTTCCTAAAATTTTGTACCACCACAGTGTATAATACACTCGTCTGATGAACCGTTACACTCGTTTGTTAAAATGGTTTAATCCAACTAGTCTAACGTCATACAGTGCGATTGCTACGTGCTTCGCAATTTCGCGGAATTGTTGAGTGTGCTTTCCAAGTTACTGTTGCTGGCCCAGCCTTCGATTGTCCCGCTACATAAGCAGTCAGTTCGCAGAGTTTCCAAACCAGGGAAAGGTATAATAACTATATGGTTACACTAACATGAGTATAGTCCCTAGGTTGTTTGTGTATAGGCAATCCGTCGAAGATACAAACTACGTACAACTATGCACAGTTTACGTATGTGTATTCATTTTACTTTCAGTTGGGCACGTGCGCAACTACCCATGTCACCTATAGGTCCTTCATTCATGAATAATCATAAATAAACACACCTTCATTGGTTCATGCTTCTGGCTGATGGGCTCATTACAGCGGAAAGAACTCTAGTTTCATTTGGCAAGCCGAAGTAAAAAAAAATGCAGTTCGGATAAAGATTACTCCCAAAAGAAGCTAGGACTGTCCTTCTAAGTATGTAAGAACCTCTTAAACAGTTTTCAGCAAGTTCATATGTGTAATCACTGACTTCTCTGTGCTCGTAACAGAGTCAGCTATTCTGCACCTTTTGACTTTAATGATGATCAAAGAATATAAAGTAATTAAGAAGTTGCCTTCTTCCCCCAAAAATATCACTTGGGATGAAAAACCCAGCAATGATCGGATTTCGGGAAATTATCCCCTTCCCATACCCAGAGTTATAATTATATTTTAGGCACTTCATCTTTTCTACACAATATTATGTTGTGTCCGAATCACGAGAATATTCAGACATTAGCAAAGTGACTGAGAACTTATACCGATTTAATGTGGTGTTTTGGTAGAATAACGCCCACACGGACTTCTTATTGGCTGTTTGCGAAAACAATACTTTTGTTCAATCAACATATCTGAAACTCTAAACTTTAAACAGTTTAAACCAAATGAAACCGTGGAGAGGGGAGCGCGTAGCGCGCGGAAAGTTTTATAATTTAAGAACGACATGCTCTAGAAATTAAAACCATATGTCACTTCAATCACAAAATATATTGACTGGCCTACTGTTTATAACAAAAAAGTAAATCGGCTTTCCATTTTTGTCTTCATTCATCAAATATTGGGAATTGACATTTGTCATGGTGCACCCTCCCAAAAAAGAAATATTTGGGGGGGGGGACATGTCCCACCCGTGCCCTCGTGATCGCCGCCCATCTTAACAAGCATGCCACTATATTTAGCAAAACGATAGGTTTTTGGATGGTCTTGTGTTGTAATTTCGATAAATAAGTATGTGTTAATAGTATAAACCAGCAGGTGTACCACAATGTCCCAAGTTGCAGTCCAAGTAGGCAACATAGAATACAAAAGCGGTTGTGTCAGGGAGTTCTCTAGCAACTCCCTGGTTGTATTAGGACTAGAAAGCTGCTATTTCTTATGTACAAATTTTCAAGGCTTCAAACGACCAAACGTATCGACAAAAGTGAAAATTTCGGGCATCTTCAAACAACTCGAAGGCATGGAGCTATAGCGTTATAAGCGGTCCAGACCATTTGTCAGTATCAGTGCAGTTGAAGGAGATGGTTAATGTTTTCACTTTAAAAGAATGAAACTTGAAAGGAGGTAAGGTAAGATCTCTAAGGATCTGAGATTCGAGCAGGGGCTTGGAATTGGGCAGCCGTTTGAGTCTTAAAATATCTGGCATACTTTTAACAACACAGGGATCTTGTCAATTTCTTTCAAATTTCTTTCAAACATTTGCCCGAAAAAAGTCATCAATCATAGTCAAAGTAAAATTTTCATGAAAAATCAATTCGCTATGCGTTCGGGCAGCTTCCTAATAAGGGTCATTCCTTTAGCCTCACTCACTCTCAAAATTTTCTCCGAAAATATATTTGGTAGCTATTCTTTCTTTCATGAGATGGAAACAAATTATATTTTCCAGTCTAGTGAACGACGTTAAAAAACCTTTTGCAATAAAGAAGTAGAAGTGTCCCTTTTTAGTTGATTTGACTTCAGGTTATTAGATAAAAAGTAAGTTCCGAGTTAAGTTAACCTTGCAGCAAACAAGTGATTAAGTCAGGAGAACCAATAATTTGTTTATTTACAATAACAGTGAACATAAAAACTTCATTCATCAGCTCATCGATTCTTCTTTGTAAATCAATGACTAAAGACAAAAATATTTCGCAAAGAATTGCATTAGTTCCCATGCACCGGACGACAGTCTGTATCTTAACACCAATGAAAATTAAAAACGGAAGTTTTTTTTAAGATTTGTGGACAAGCTTTAGAGAATTAGCCTACTGTCAGAAAATTTAACTATTTACAAGAACAACTAATAGTTACTACAGTTATAAAACAGGGCAAAACATTTGACAGGTATTCTGATGAAAACATTGTCAATTCTTCGATGCTTCAAGGCACATTTGTCCCATAAAAAAGAAGACGAATAGCCCATTCTTTTACACTGACCAATTTAAAATAACTTTGTAACGTAAAAGAACGAACTAGCTCGTACTTTAAATAATTTTTCCTACTTTTGATTCAACTGTGATTCGCAAAATTCTTGATTACACTACTACCGCTTTTGATTACCAACAAGCCAATGCTTATTTTATTTTTGAAATTGCTTGTGTCTGCAATTGGTTCAAGCGAAGAGACTGACTGTCAACAATTCTGGTTCCAAAGGTTTTACCATACCAGACAATCCAATTTTGTCACATCTTTAAGTATTAATAGATTATATGAATGTCTTTCGTTAAATCAAGTATCTTGCATCTCATAGTGTTCTGCTTTGTTTGTACATTACTATTGCTCTTAACTACTCATATTATTGCAGGATGGCTTGGTGGAATCTGTTAGAAAAAACTGGCCAACAGCTAAATAACTTACTCTTCTTGGTGCTCACGCCACTGATCTCACTTCAAAGAATGGAATAGTTTGTGCATTTTTCCGACATTGATAAGCACTAGATGGATGCCTTAATTTAAAATTAACTCTCGTTTATTCTATGTGGAATTTCATAACAACATTCCCCAACTACTGTTACAGTACTAGACATTCGAAAAACTATCAATCATTCTTCTTGGGCTAAGCAATAAAAAGTCCAATGCTTAAGATTTCTGACATTTTACTTGAAATGAACTCGTTCTTTAACTTTAGAATATCACCTCACTCATTTGTCCATGCAAGATGCTACTGTACGAACTACACATTTTGATTAAAGAAACAATCATCTAAGCGATAGCCTATTATAAACGGGATGTCAAGAAACACAACTTAAACTTTTAAAGTTTAATATTCTATTTTGAATATTTGTCTCCACAATGTTTTCGGGTAAATTACCCTATTTCTGCGAAGACTTAATATATCACGATACTTTTTATTAATATTTTGCACTAATGTTGAGCAAATGACCTATACCATGTACCGCGACAATGTAACATCTCCATGAATATACCCACAATTTGTGTCTCCTAAGATGTTGTGCACTGTATTTGACATACTTTTAACTTTTAGAGCAACTGGAAAATGTCGTTAAAAATTTTCATATTATATAACGTCACGTGCTCCTTTGTTTATTATCTCATCGCTCCGTGAGGAGGATGAGATATTGAAGTCACTTTGCCTATGGGGCTATATATGGCAATGCCAGCTAAAATCGCAATGGTTACCATGGTAACGGTAAATTTTCCCAGGTTACTAGTCTCGAGGTCTAACCCATGGTGAGGTACCCCGGGGTGACTGAAGGTCCAGGGCTGAGGGAGGGGTCAAAATCTGTCTCTCTGTGTGTGTGTGTTGGTGGGTGAGTGTGTGTGTGTCCAATTTTGTTTTCCTAATATCTTGTAAACGGACCAATTTTCTTCAAACTTGGTAGGATGGTACCTTAGGTAGAACAATTGCATTTTAATACACAACCGGAAGTGAAGGTCAAAGGTTACGGGTCAAAGGTCAAATTTAGTGAAATCAACATTTTCTGCTACATTTCCAAAAGTAAAAGTCCTCCTGACACAAAACTTCACACATATGATGATTGCATCTAGACATAACAAAATATGTGGTTGCCATAGCAACAGAGGTCAAAGGTCAAGTGGCAGAATGGAAACAAAAAATTTTCAAGTGATAATTTGTTCATAAAACAACGTTTTTGTCTTTTAAACTCCTCCTAGTGGGCTGGACCGATTCTTTTCAAAATTGGTAGGTGGGTACCCCAGGGTGGGAACTTATGTCTCCCAGACCCTCGGAAGTAAAGGTCAAAGATCAGAGGTCAAAGGTCACAATTTGCAAAAACCACTTTTCTTTACTATTTTGTACTAAAACTTCAAGAGAAAACCTTCATTTTACATGAAACTTCACAAGTATAATAGGGTAGACTAGTTCTACCAAAATATGTAGTTTCCATGGCAACCAAGGTCAAAGGTCACGTGACAGGGGGTCAAATACTTTTTTGTATTCACTTTAACTCTTAACGGAAGCATCCCACAAGACTGAAAGTTTAAGTGTAATAGCCTAGGCATGATAAGTTGTACCGATATGTGTGGTTGCCATGGCAACCAAGGAGATAGTTAACCTTACAGATCGTCAAAGGTTAAAGAGGGCGTGACACGGCCATAAAAACTTTTGTGTATTGCAAGATTTGATACAGAATTGTACAAATATCATCTCACACCCCATTAAAAACCCGTACAATTCGGCATAAATGATATTCGAAGGAAAACTGCGTTCGAAATTCAATTTCGAAAAATGCCGCAAAAGCTCACCTGACTTTTATGACGCAAATGGTGGCACAAACCCCGCCCTACGGCGCGCATCTAGATGTGGAACTAATGGAACGCTCGGTAAAGTTATCTTATCCTAGCAACCTCATGAAAACGATTGCCTCACAATAAAGAGTCCAACGTACAGAGAGGAGCGCCGGCCATGGTGGGGATTCGGAGCAAATCATTGGCCAAAATGTTCGCGTGAATATGCGCGCGGGTAAAAATAGTTCTGTTTTTGTGCAAGAAAGACGCGGTTCGGGCGCTATAAAGAACAGCTATGAACATGTATGGACAGACCACAACAAGCGCATCCCCACTACGAGCGCGTCTTTACTGTTTGAGCTGTTTGGTGAAGATGCCATTGCGAATACTAAGCAGTAACCGTGCAATGCACCATTCACAATATCAGTGGGCACGCTCACTGCTATTGTAGCACCGGTGTTTTCAATTATGTATGCGCTAACACGCGTTACCATGCACATGATTCGATGATTGTGAGCTCTCTGGTACAGTGTTGCTAACCGTGCCTCCAATGACGTCACCATTTTTGAGACGCGTTCACATACGCTTTTTCGCATTAGTTCGAATTTCAAATGGGCTGAGCCTGGCCTGTAATTGGGAATTCAAAACGTCGTACGTCGGTATTTACATGGACATAATTTAGTAGGGAAATCATTCACTTTATGTCAAGGTGTACCCAAAGAACAGTTACCGAGGAACTTACTGTAGAAGATTTTCGGCCGACGCATTACTCTTTTCTGCGTAATGGCCTGTGGCGAATCCCAGCCCATGGCAAGGAATAACCCAAGAAATATGAAACTGTGGGTGACTAACATTAGGTTAGGCATAGGGCCTACCTATCTTACATTAGTGCCCTGAAAACTTGGCGGTTTTGAAGCATCGCCAAAAAAACGTAGGCCTACGTGACAATTTCCTTGCCACGGGCTAGGATTCGCCACAGGCCAGTACGGAGAAAAGGTTTGTGCGTCGGCCGGAAATCTTCTAACGCCACGCGTTCAACATGGCGCACACACCCAGTTTTTTAATTGAGACGCACTTGATGCGCATATCAGCTCCGGGGCACACGTGAAGTTTGCCGTCGCGTCAAAATGGAGAATACGCCCATACAGCTAGTGCCTGAATAATAACAATTACGCACTTGTCTAAAGCGTCTTACTTTTTAATCGTTGCGTTCATATCCACATCAGTTAAGTGTAACAGTCAAGCTAGTTTTCATTAGAGTGGTGCAAGGGGATACCAACATCTTAAAAATAAATTTGTTCCAAAATCTTAGATAGGCCTACTGGATTAAAAGGGCAACCGTTACAAAGATTGGGTAGCCTATTTCTCCAGTTCCTTTATAATCCGGTGTCAGAATTTAAATATCCAAATGATGTTTTTTTTTGGTTTTTGAATAAGGGGTGCGCCTATAGTTCCAAGAACTTGATTGGTCTGTGCCATATTCTTTCCCCTCGCTATCTTACGAAAAAAAATCGCTTCCCAAATGGACTTCAAATAGGAATTTCAAAGGATTGTGGCATGCAGCTTTAGTATGGTAATTTTTGTCATTGAAATTCTACTGTAGCATAAAAACAGCACAGATGAAACTTCTAGCACATAAATTGTTCAAGTTCTGTAACCAACTTGCGCACATGTTAGCGATGAGATATGCAACTCCGTGGATTGCCTCTCTTGTTCTTACAGTTGCAATGGATTTTTATTGCCTATCAAGTGTAATTTATATTTTGTTCGTTTGGGAGACATTAAAAATGTTCATAACAATGATAACAAATTTTAAATAAGCATTATTGGTATCTTCCAAAAAAATTCTTCTATGCTAGGAAACATTGTAAAAAAAAAAATTGACGACCAATTTTAAGTCAAAAGCTCCCCCATTCACTTTTTAACGTGGAATATAGGCAAGTTATTGAAAATAGCGTTTTACATACATTCTTACAGTGTGATAACACATGATGAACTAAATAAAGTACTAGATTTTTCTTTAGAAGAAATTACTAATTCATTTTTAATTAGGAAACAGTTAAAACAATGTTGCCAACGTAAAAACAACTAACAGTGAATTCCGTGTTAGAACTATTTGCTATGGTTACCATTTATTTTCTGTAGCGCGATGCACCATTTCAATGAAATCTACTATACATGTAAATTCTAAAGTTTCAACTAGTTTAATTAGGGAGGGGTAATTAGAACTCCCTGGTTTAATTAGGTAATAATGGTGCGTTTTTACCTCATAGACGAGAGTGGTTTTTCATACTTTATTTGGTGTTTTTGATAACAAGGACAATGTTAACACTTCATTTCTTGAAATGGTTATCGGCTTTCCATTCACATTGTAAACTACATGCTAACCTTTTTACAGCGTATTTTATCACAAAACATCTGAGGTCATAAAAAATTAAAGGTTGATTCTTATCTCTCATTTTTTAATAGAAAAATCTGTTGCCCCATCCATTTTGCCTTTTTATTCAAAAAAATGAAATTTCTGGACTTTTTTCTACATTAAATTTGATTGTTGTATTTGGTTGTAGTGATTTGGGGTAATCATTTATACAGTTTGAGAGACCAAATTTCCATAGATAAAGTGCAAATGAAGATGATTAACTTATGTTTGGGGGTTCTCATAAATTGAAAAACAAAATCACGGTATGTTGTCCAAAATTGGCCCGATAGGTGACGAGAATCAATTTATTTTATTAGTTAATCTAAACAATCTTTGATATGCCGTTTTCATACCTTGTCCATGACTGTCAAGTTTTACACTTGTCAATCATCTCGTATTTTGTACGCTACATTACAAGGAAACGGACATGCCCGTTGCTCACAGAGAGGCCTAAATCCTTCGTGTTACTTTAATATTGGTACATTTGGTTTTGTTTAAGAGAGAAAGGAAACTAATAGATCTGCAAAAGAACCGGTACTGTGTGAACGTAATTACTTCCCCTTTTTTACATCGAGCATGGTCGATCTTTTTATTATATAAAAAACATGCAGTTATAAAAAATGTACTTAATTATTTAACCAAAAATTATGAATTTCTTGTACTGGTGTATTACTTCAAAGCAATATTTAATATGATTCGTATGATGTACATACGAATCATACAAACCTTCGACCGAAAGATAGTGTTGTGTTGAAGTTTGGTTGTCACGGAGGCACTCGTATTTTCCTTCGTGTTGAAGCAAAACAGGGCTGATGAGTAAGGCATAACTGTCAGATAGTGGTGCAGTGTCTCCAAATCGGTTACTTGCTTTGTGTTTATTAAAATATAAAGCCCGGTCGTCAAAATTCCACGAAGTGTGGAATTCCGTTATCCCATGGCATTTTAAAATCACAATTTCGTTTATTAACGAGTTGTGATGCTCAACAACCAATGTTCCATAAGTCAAGCTATATGCAAAATCCAATGCAATTAAGGTAACGAACCAGCACCTAAGGCGCGGGAATTCCATTATAATAATTTCTTTAAAACCTTAGCACACGTTTTCGGGATAATTTATGTTTAAGAGGTATCATGCCCCTTTCGACGAGAGGAGTACCTTTTAAATCGTCTTGCTGGCTTTCTCCCAGAACTTAGGTTACAACACTTGTGCATCGTTCTTGGTTTGCTTAACTCTAATAACGAAGTAACTTTTAGTTTGAACTATTGGAACGATTGACTTTGAACAGTTGAAAAACCTTGAATAGTATGGAAACCTTGAACAGTCTGAGCAAAAGCAAAAAGGACGCACAAGTTACAGACTTTCTTCTTATGCAATATTCACCTCACCACTAACGAAACATTACTTATGCCCGGGATCTGTAAATAGCTCCATAATTGACCATAAAATGCATGATGAGGGAACTGTAAACATGCCATGACAAATTTTGATTGTGTTCCTGTCATCAACTCAAATTTGACGAAATCCTTTAATCAGTTAATTGCAAACTCATGATTAGCAAAACAGGTACAGTGCGTGTCGCGTTAGCTGCAGCCTGTCTTATTCTGATTTTCGAAGTTAATTGCTCAAAGCCACTTTGTGACGGTACGATGGACTACATTTAATTCCCAACGTAAGCAAAAAAGTTATTCAAGGGTTCTTTTCCTATTCCCATCACGTACAGATGTGGAAAACACAAACATTGTCCCCATGTCCCCAAACCCATGTTTATTTATGTTAAGAGCCCATGTTCATAGGTCTAGCCATTCCTGTCGCTTGTGAACAAATAAACACTTCTTCCACTCATAGAACGTGAGAAAGGGAACACGCCAGCCTAACACATTAAACCATGATCCCACGAACACATACACATTACACCATGTTCATGTAATGTTATAACATTCAAATACTGTACGAAACTCAGCAAAAACTTTCGGAGTGTTATATTATGCGTTTAAAAGGGCGTCACCATAATTTCATATGATAAGGTGAACTAGGTCATCTTGAACCTCAGCTTGAAACGAGGTTTTACATATAAAAGGCATGTTTTTAAGTGTATTTTGCCAGGCGGCTCTTGAATCTCTTCAGGAGTAGCTCAACTGGGGCAAAGAAGGGGTTTGCAATGGTTTTTAGACCCCCTACCCCAATAAATAAAAGGTAAAATATGGTAATTTTGTAAGAGGTAGGTGAGCTACTTTTTATTGTTTCTTTGGGAATCATTCCCAAATTACACACACATTTTCGTCCCCTTCCGTTCAGTGTTCTCTTTAAGACTTTTGTTTCTTTCATTCCTGGGAGGTGTTATTCCTCCCTGATTTATACCATCTCAATTACAGTCAGATTGGTCAACGCTAATGTCTTTTGATTGGGACGGGGGGGGGGGGAGGGGGCGTAAGGAAGTGCACACTATTTCTCAACGCTAATTTCTTCAGTCTCTTGGAAGTAAACCAAAACAAGGACAAAATCAATGAGTGAATTTCAAATTTTTACCGTGGAGAAGTGCAATTTCAAATTTTACTTTCAACAAAGTACGTGCAAGTTTTGCTCCCTATTCAATCCTTCATTCTTCAAATTTGTTCTAAATCAAAAAGCAAGTCAAGTCTAAAGGTGCAAACAATGATCTTCCGTTTTCCTGCGGGAAGAATGTATGAGTACACATACCACATCAACGTTACATTGCAAAATTTGTTTATTGCAGATATTGACCGTTAATAAATGTCGAGTACACTCTAAATTTAAAAGAGTGAACTTAGTCACTCTTTGATAGAGTGAAAAGTATGAATTAACTCCATTAGAGTGAAAATTCACTTCAAGAAGATTGAAATTCACTCCAAAAGAGCGAAATTCCCTTAAACGAGCGAAGTTTCACTCTTGATGGAGTGCCTACAGTGATCGCTCTTTAAAAAAGAGTGATTAATTGCAGGCACTCGTGGAAGAGTGAATTTTCCCTCTTCCTGGAGTGACTTTCACTCCTCTTCACTCCTCTTGGAGTGAATTATCACTCTAATAGAGTGAATTTACACTTTTCACTCTCTGAAAGAGTGAATACACTCTTTTACTTTTAGAGTGTATAACATTGTTCAACCCATGCCTTCATCATGTTCTGGAGACGAGACCAGTCACTTTGACCGTGTTCAGTTATAATGCAAATAACTTGATCTTAATTTTGTTTGACCAACATTCACTGAAACATTTGAAAAGACCAGAGCCTACCTATGATTACAAGACTATACACACCTTCGCAAGACTATCTTTGAAAAGGGTTGGTCAGCTTATAGAATTTTTTTTTCTGGAGAAGAGGTCTAAAACATGGTTAACTCTACAAAGAATTCGTATCGGATTCCGATCGATTTTTGTGAGCTTTTGTTTAACCCTTTACCGTTGTTTGGGTCCTTTTGGACCCATGCGGAGAGCTCGGCTGTCACACATCTTTACTGTTTCACGCGGAGCTCGAAACTGCGAGTAGCTGCCCGAAAATTCGGCCACAACAGCGAGAGAGACAATAGTTTAAGGTCACGGGGTCAATGGCCTACGGAAGCCGATGCGGGGCGGGCTACGTCCGCTTTTCCGCCCACTCCCGAGGCGCGCAAATATGCCCCGATCGGAGCACAACGGTAAAGGGTTAAAACTTCTCACTCTGTGGCCTGAAGAGAGCCACAAATTTGTCAGCCAGTATAAATATATTATTCGAATCTTTTCTCTATGATCTCGAATAAAATCTGTCTGTTAATGTGACGTCAAGAAATGTATCAATTAAATTTTCATAGTCCTGAGGTAGTCTACAGCTGATATATTACACAGATTGGAACGGAAGATTCGTTTTGTCCGAACACGAAATGGGAAAAATTTCAATAAAAACCTTGAGAGGTGTGTGCCCGTCTTTCTTCAATTTAGTACTTTAATCATTATTCTATCACAAATGGTTGTCAAACTGTTAAGGCTGTTAAGAACGCTTCTAGCCTTATCTCAATCTTTCCTTTGTGACTAATAAGCCTACCTTCTCACTGAAAATACTCTTTGTACTTACACGGAGCAGAGCGGTGTTACAAATTATACGGTCGAAGACTTGCCTTGTGATTTGCATATGTTTTTTGTTGGGGAAATTGAAGTCTCTAGGCAAATCTTGTTTTTCACCTAAAGGATTATATGTTATTAAAACCTTCAAGTTGGACGCGTTTCGTCCGTATTCGTCATATAAATTTGCACTACATCTAATGTCCGTAGCCACTTTGAAGTACATGTTAGAGAGTTTTACAAAGATGCTACACTCGAAAAACTTGTTTCGCAATGAAACGATTATTTTGCTCCCACTTTGTAAATGCGTTTTTCACTCTAAACATGTTTAGCTATTGAACACTGAATGCTTCGGAATTTAATATTTAGGAATTAGTCACGAGTGATTCGCATACATGTTAAAAAAGTGAGGACAAAGGAGTTCTTCGAAAACGTTTAATTCGTAAACACCGTTTTAGTGTGTACCGTCGCGCATCTAGGTCATACGAAAAGTTCAAATAAGTTCTTCGGTCAAGGCTTGACAGCCCCTAAATCAAATTAGGCGCCCCTGTCCGTGAAGATATTGCATTAGTTTATATATATTACATGCTTATACCTCTTTACTGGGTGTCTATTGGCTATCTTTTACGACAGAGAATCGGTTCAACCGGAAAAGTTCTCCTGTGTTTCACTCTAAAATCAAAAGAGTGAACTTAGTTACTCTTTGATCGAGTGAAAAGTATAAATTCACTCCATAAGAGTGATAATTCACTCCAAGAGGAGTGAAGTTCCCTCCAAAAAGAGTGAAGTTCCCTCCAAAAAGAGTGAAGTTCACTCCAAAAAAAAAAAAGGGCGAAGTTTCACTCTTGATGGAGTGCCCACAGTGATCGCTCTTAAAAAAAAAAGAGCGATCATTGCAGGCACTCGTGGAAGAGTGAATTTTCCCTCTTCCTCTAGTGAATTTCACTCTTTTTGGAGCGAACTTCACTCTTTTTGGAGGGAACTTCACTCCTCTTGGAGTGAATTATCATTCTAATGGAGTGAATTTACACTTTTCACTCGATCAAAGAGCGACTAAGTTCACTCTTTTGATTTTAGAGTATGTATTTTAAAGTAGTTGGGGAGCCAACACAGTAGATTTTAATTTCCGACCCACCGACTTCGTTGAGTCACATCCGGTTTTGATTTTTGCTTTATCGTTTCCATCCAATACCAACATTTGTCAAAGCCAAGCATGCAATGTGTCTGATGTAAATGTCCACTTGTTGGTTTCGTTAACAGTATTAATGATAGCCTAATTTAGGCTAGTAATAGGGCCTATCCTAAGTCTTTAACGAATAACAAACTCATTGCTTACAAATTAAAAAAAAAAACAACAATTTCAATACCTGCAGAGTCGACGATGTTGTAGATGCATGAATTTCATGCAGATAATGTGTCTTGGCACTAGTATCGCACTGCAACTAAAAATACTGAAGATGCTTATATATGTGTGTGTACTACTGCCTGGAATCCAGGATGTCTAGATACAAACATGACTTTATTTCGAAAGATGATGCAAAACATTGTATACTCCAGAAATATCCGGTTCAAATTGAACCGAAAGGGTCAAATGGGCACTGAACCAAAAAAGGATAAAATATTTGACTAGATACTGGGTCATCTTGAACAAAAATGGCTCATTTTGAACCCTTTTTTGAATCCGTTTCGAATCCAGTTTGAACAGGACGTGTTTAGAGGGTACCAGGATATAAGGCAGTTGAGATATCCCTTCCGCTCAAGCCGCGGTCGCACACTACGACGAATTCGGATTGGATCGCGATCCACTGTGTGAGTTTTCATTGAAATCTTTTCCATCTCTTGTCGAAAAAAGAAACCTTGCCTCGTAACCTGTGTAAAATACATCAGTTGAACGCAGGAACATAATGTAAAATACATCAGTTGAACGCAGGAACATAAAAATTAATTTTTTTTCTTGTCATCATATTGACGGACAGATTTATCGGAGATCGTGGAGATCAGTTGCAAATCAAATGTTTACACTAACTGACACGTTTTAGGCTGTCTCCCATTGGAGATGGAGAAGGTTTTAACATAAAGTGACAAAAATCGGATTGGAATCCGATCCGAATTCTTTGTAGTGTGACAGCTGCTTTAGAGCTCTTATCCGGAACAGCAATCACTCACCTCATGCTTGCCCCTGTCGAGCTCTGTAGGACCTATCTGTTCAGATTGTTTTGGTACTACCACCTTTGGAACCCTTCCTTCCTTAATTATTTATTTAATTATGTATTTATTCATTCATTCATTCATTCATTCATTTATTTATTTTTACAGAAAATGGAAGTAGTCATGGACCTACTTATTACCACACTCTCGATGGTTTTTCTATTGACACGTAAGTTTAAAAGAGTGATCACTCTAAAGCATATTAATTATATGTTGAAAGTTTTATTCCTGAGTGGGTCTACTTCAATCGACAGCAGCAGTAAAAAGATACGTGTTTGAATTCTTTCGGAAGGCCTTTTTGCATGTATTAGACAAATACTTAAAAAGCAAATTGGATAAATTTCGTAATGTTATTGAAGAAAATTGAGAGAAACCGTACTTTGGTGACCTGTGTCATCTGATGATCAGGTGCCACATCATGCCACGTGAAGATTTGATCTTAATTTTTAGAGTCAGTAGTAATTACTCCCTCTTCGTGCAGGAATCCCACGCAAGGGAGTCAAAAGTTTTCAAATCTTTTATAGGACTAAACTGTATTTCAAGATATCAGCTAAAGTAGATCGATGCGTAATGGTAAGAAGATGATCCCTATTGTATTTGTGGAGGACAAAGCTCGTGTAAGGCGACCTTGTGTTTGTTATATCTCATTCTACTACACAACACAGTTCTTTGCCGGCACAACCGTAAGCGTTCTACAAGAAACTGCATCTGAATTGCATCATATCTCACGTCATATATAGCCCTTAAGATTTAACTGTGCCTATTGGATAGTATAGTTCTGGATCCATGTAGGATTTCACTTTTATTTGACCGAATATGTGTTAACCACAGAACCCAACAATTTTAATGTTCGGAATGAAAGCACTTGTAGTCTAATCCCGTTAATGAGTGTTGTTTTCTTTTAAAAAAAAAAAAAACTTACAGGTGCTGACGTCTCTCCCTGTCCATCAACTCAGTACCTTAGAAAAGGTTCAACTGGTCATATAAACTGCGCTTTCACAGAAGGTTTTTTTGCTGTTCTATGGTATAATTCTACAGATATTCCTAACAACGAGGCAGTGATAGTTTTACAACAGTCTGTTAAAAGTGGAATAGGCTACGAATCGGGAGAGTATGACATTTATCCAAATGGCTCGCTAGTTATCGAGAATGTTACTGGACAGCACGACGGCACTTTCACTGTTTTGAAATGGCAAAAAGAATTAAGTGTTCCCGATCGCTTTTCTACTACTGTCATAGTAGTTGGTGAGTTTTTGTTTAAAAGCAACCTATACTTTCTAACCATATTTGCTACATTTTGTAAATCGTTTACTTTTTACAAAAACCCTGAAAGGCCCAATTTCGACATGGCGGTATACAGATGGGATGCATTACAATCCGAAATTTTGTATCTTTCTTCTATTAAAATGTAACGTACACGATTCGATTTCTTTTTTTCAAACAATTCTGTGTTTTAGCAAACTCCCTCAGTACCTCTCCAGTCATTGAGCAATGCAAACAAACTCAGAAAATGTGTATATTGGACTGGAAGAAACATTCGGAGGTTACGTGCTTTTTAGAAGATGCTCCGTTTGAGGTTTCTCTGAGATGGCTGGTTAGAACTATCGGTGGTGACAGGGATATTTCATACGGTGTCTCGGTAAAGAATCAAACGTCTCGAATAACATCAAGCGTAACTACAAGAAAACCTTTCACGTATTCATCAAGTGTGGCCATGCTCACTTGTAAGGCTTACAGTCCACCGGGCTTACTTCAAGAGAATGAATCATATGTCTTGCTACTAGATGAAGCGAAAGATTCGACCTTGAGAACTCCAATCGAAACATATCTGGAACTGGGTGCCACGTTCAGCTTAAAATGCCCCAAGATGTTACATGTTGTTTGGCAGGTGAAGAAGCCTTCTGAAGATACATTTGACCTTATCCTATACGCCACTCATAGCCCTACAGAGAATCTGTTCGTCAACTATTATGACGATGAGTATGAGCTGGATAGTGAATGGTCGTTGATTGCAAGACATGTCAGCGTAGAACATGGGGGATTATACAGATGTATTCGCAGCAATGGAATAAAAGATGATGTCACACAGTATAATGTAACCGTTTTTGGTAAGCAATGCCTACATGTAAATATATTGTCCATAATTAAACTTTCGTGTAAAATATATTACACATACCCTCTTTACGTGAAGTACTGTCCACCCTATGAAACGCGATGTGGCGCAACTCCTAGCGAAGAAATTTTATTAATACTTCGCAACTGCATGTGAAATTTTTTTTTTACCCTTTGCTATTAGTATACAAACAGTCATGCAGCTCGTTCAGTTGCATTAGTTTAAAAGGAGTTAGCCGTCAGTTGTCAGTTGCGAGTTAGTGGCGTGTCTTAGCAGTAAATCATTTTGAGAACAGAAGAGTAGAAGAAATCATATTTTATTGTTAACAATAGTCTACGGCATTGTTTCGAACAGAAATAAAATTGAGTCGCTTCATGAAATGCTTTTCATGTGCTGACTTTTATCTGGCAGAAAATATCAATGATCTTTTTTTTTTCAATTAAGCAATTCACTTTTACATAGAATCTTTTCTCTACAAAGTTTCGCCGACTCCCAATTATCCGGTCATTGGAGGATGCAATCATGACAAATACTGTGTAATGGAAGTTCAAAATGGGGACAGTATTACTTGCAGAGTACACGGTATACGACCTCCAATAATGCTGGACCTTAAGACCTTGAATGAAGAACCCTCGATCCGTTTTTACGACAGGAAACTCAGCACAACTGATAATGAAGAAGCGTATGATATATCTCTCACTGTGAAGTGCCGAGTAGATTATCAACCCGAAACGCAAATAACGGCAGAGTGTAGAGCAGCAGAAGGATACGGAGAACGTTTTAATTCATCAACTAAATTCGATATATCAATTTTGAATGGTAAGAAAGTGGGAATTGCTTTTCTTAAACAGTTTTGTGTAACTTGGTGTGAGAAAACTGTCAATTATCCCTTGGTCTGCAAGACTTACTTTAATTGTACCTATGGTTGAAAAAGAAACAAATGTCGGGATTTATATACTTTGCTATAGCAGAAGAGTTTCACGGCCCACTAGAAGTACCCCTTATGGACTCCATGGGGACAATCCTTCTTAGGAGGCAGGTTTTTAGGGAGCGAAGGACTCCAGGGAGGACCGTGGGGGAGAAGAAGACGCCAGAAGACGCGATGTCATAGTGTTTATCAGGCTGAA